>JANHZT010002100.1:377836-388297 GCA_032468215.1 Stegonotus admiraltiensis | reverse complement strand
GGTGGTGTAATGGTTAGAATGCAGTACTGCAGGTCAATTCTGCCGACTGCCAGCAGTTCAAACCTGACTGGCTCAAGGTTGACTCAGCCTTCCATCCTTCTGAGGGCCCAGATTGTTGGGGGCAATATGCTGGCTCTGTAAACCATTTAAAGAGGGCTGTAAAACACTATGAGACAGTATATACCGTGTTTCCCAAAAATAAGCCCTCCCCCAAAACTAAGCCCTCTCTGAAAATATTTAAATGCATGCACAGCCAGTCCCCGCCATTTGCTCTGGTTAGGGTTAGGGAGACAGAGCTGGAAATTAGGTAAGACGGCAAGAGGATTCCTGTCTTGCTCCACGCGCCCCGAAAATAAAGCCAAGCATTTATTTTGGGGTTCAAAAATATAAAACAGGGTCTTATTTTTGGGGAAAGATGGTAACTCTAAGTGCTATTGCTATTATTTAATTTATTTTTATTAATGAATTCTTTTTGGAAATTAGCACATTTTACTAATAGCTTTCTCTATTTTCCTGAACGTACTACAAATGGTATCAGATCTACAGAATTTCCCTCTGTTCTGGGTGGGTACAAGAAAGCCTGTTACACAGGGGAAGAATGAGCTACAGAAAAAGGTCAACCTGTTCTCATTATTTGTCTACATTATTGTCTACAGAATCAGACTTTTTCCAACAAATATAAACTACGCAGGTTTTTTTTTCTTGCTTTATACTATTAATACTAATATATTTTTTGTGCAAATAAAGGGTTCACAGATATTAAGACAATATCGTGGGTAAAAATCTGTTATCAGGAGGTATATTCAAAATTATCACTTTTTCTGTTCGTTCGTTTGTTTCCCAGGCACAATGTAGCATTTATCCTATAAACTACTAAGCTTGGTAATGGTCCCACCCATGAAACCAGAACAAGACTTCTTTTTTTTAGTAGTGTACAATAATTTTAAAAAAAAATTTGCAGAGAGGCTTCTTCATTTTAATCTTGAACCCAATAGGTTGGCTGCAACTTTTTAAAGATTTTGTTGCAGCATGAAAACAATCCTTGTGAGAAGAAAGAGATATAGTGATAGGCTGTATTTCAACCACAACAGAGCAAGTTACCAGACTGAAATCATTTTCAGCAATTCAAAGTGACTATTATTATCTTTCAAGCCAGTGGTGGGATTCAATTTTTTTTACTACCGGTTCTGTGGGCATGGCTTGGTGGGCATGGCAGGGGAAGGATACTGCAAAATCTCCATTCTCACCCCACTCTGGGGCCAGCCAGAGGTGGTATTTGCCGGTTCTCCGAACGGCTCAAAATTTCCGCTACTGGTTCTCCAGAACCTGTCAGAACCTGCTGGATTTCACCCCTGCTTTGAAGCCCTACATGGAACTGGACCATGTTATTTGCAGCACTACCTCTCCTTGAAGGTATTGCAATAATGTTCCTCCAAGTAGCATAGGGTGGGCAAGCTCAAAGTCCCTTCCCTCAATGCTGCCATTTCTGTTCTGTGGAATACCCTCCCCCACCGGGATCTGACAGGTGTCCAGCCTTTTTGCCTTCCAAAAACTGTAAAAAGCTAGCAAGCACTGGGATAGTGTTAAGTTGGTTCTTGGGAATTTTATCTGGTGGTGTTTGAAGAATTTTGATTGAAACACCAGAATCTAGTTTTACTGCTTTTGTTTTTATTGTGAGCCACCCAGAGTTTTGCTACATACCATAGGTGGTCATATAAGTCTTTTAAGTAAATCCTTCTAGTTAGACTAGTTCTAGCCAGAAGAAGACATTGCACCATGCGGAGTCAAGATAGTATTCTTCTCAAAACAGAATGCTGGTGATCTGCTACAGAACTACTTAAAAGAGTAGTTGATGAGTTTTTAGGTTATGTTTGCTGATAAGCTGTTAGCTAAGTTTGAACTATGGGGTAACTGAAGTCACAAAACAAGCCTAAAATTGTCTACTAATGCTATGACAAGTTACAAATATTTCTGCTTTTTAAAAATATATAATCTGATGAATGGAAATGTATCATATGCCAGTTTAGATTCCATACCTAACTTCCATTAAGGTTGAAGCAGCAAGGATAGGGATCTGTTTTATAAAAACCAGAGAGTCCTGCCTTAGACATGAAAAACTAGCTGAATGACTTTGGGGCCAATCACTCTCTCTCAACCCAACCCAACCCACCTCACAGGGTTGTTGTGAGGAAAGCAGGAAGAGAAATAGTATTAGGTATGTTCGCCGCCGGAGTTATTTATTAAACAATAATGAAGGCAGGATAAAATCTCTTCATACTGAATATGAACAAATACACTGTATCTACAGTTTTCTCTATGTCTCACGGAAAGTCTGATAAAGGTCAGAGTTAACCAAAATTAGAATCAACAGTGTAACATGGTCAGTAAAATTTAAAAAGCCAGCAGCAGTTATATCCTAAAAAAGGAAAAATGGGGTGATATGAAGAAAATAATGCATAATAGATCAGTTAAATTGAACACACTGGAGTTATTAAAATAATTCCAGAGCTGGCATTTATGTGACAATTTGGTTTAATATAAGATTTCCAATTAGATGCCCTTCGGGTTAGCTGGACTGCAGATCTCATAATTCTCCATTTATAATGAATGCCAACTGGGAATGTGACCCAATACTTCGGGCGGACACCAGATTGGAGAAACCTATTTTATCACAATATACTGCTGAACATCATTCCATTTTGGCATTAATTCACTTTTTTCCAATAAACGTAACACAGATTCTAAATATATAATTACAGAGTATTATATAAGAATTGCTGCCACTTCTATAAAAAACACACACCCAAATTTAAAAAGCACTTTCTTTTTCACACTGTCAACTATCTCCAAGTATTAGCAAGCACCAACTATTATTAATCAAGACTTTGCACTGATGAATAATTTAACACATTCCCTACTGAATAACCCCAAGACTGTAACAACTCTGTGGGAGGCCACTATCAGTAATCAGCACCACCAATTAGCTGGGATACTCAGTGGAAAACATAGTTTCTCTGGAAAGCTTAAGTACACATGTTAAACAGCTGCATCGGCTTAAAAGAATAAAAAAACACACAAGCACGGTCTTTTCCAGAGACAAGTGCAAACTTTTTGTTTTCGTATCAGATTTATGTAAAACATCTTTGCCAAAATCCAAAATTTAATTACATATTCCAAAGCCTAATATTTGCCCAGTAAAAATGGACTGTTTTTGACACTTCCAATGAGGATTCATGGTGAACCAGATGTGACTGAAGGAATAGGGATGGCATTGCACAGTGGAGACTGATGGTCAGGGAGTAAGTTCGCTGCCAAAGTCAATCCAGAGAAAGGAGAGATTGTATGATCGCCTACATATATTCTGGACAGCTGATTCTCATGAGTAAACTGCAAGAATTGAAGTTTTTGCAGTCAGGTTGTGACATGAGCAGCTGAGAGTCAAGGAATTCCACCCAAGCTCATAGTCATAATGTAGCCTATATGAACACAAAGTTTGCTGAGCATCATTTCTTCATCGATTCTGGAAATTGCTTAACTGAAGTTTTGAAGAAACCATTCTGACTACTTATGGTAATATAATAAAACTGGGAAAATAAAAAAAAACAAACCATGGTGACACAATGATTAGAATGCAGCATTGCAGGCTAATTCTGCCAGCAGTTCAATCCTGATGGGGCTCAAGGTTGATTCATACTACCATCCTTCCGAGGTCAGTAAAATGAAGACCCAGATTGTTGGGGCAACATGCTGACTCTGTAAACAGCTTAGAGAGGGTTGTAAAGCACTATGAAGTGGTATATAAGTCCTGTTGCTATTGCTATAAGCAAATGAAATCACTTTGTGTTGGTCAACTGTATTAAAAGTCCTCAAATAGAACAAACTACAATATACAAAACAGTAGTATATCTACTGTCAAAACATTTAATTTTTTCATGTATTTTTCATTGTCTTTTTTTGACTGAAGGGGATGTTGGTGGACAGCTTTAAATTAGAATTAAAATGTTTATAGCATTATCAGGGCACTACATACCTATTAATTTTAAAACATATCACTAATTAATTGAACTTCATAATGGATCAGTTAACTTGAGCACACTAGACTTATTAAAAGAGTTCCAGAACTATTTTAATATCCAGAATAAATGTAACAGACTACATTATTAAATGCACTGTTAGTAACTTCCTGAAGATAATAGGCATTATATAAAGTTAGTTACCAAAACATAAGCCCCACTGAACACACTAAGAATTATATCTGGGTAAATACTCATAGTATTATTCTGTATTTATGTAACTAAGCCTCAGCAAGTGAAACTCATATTATTAATACATTCTTCCTTGTTTATGTTGCTTCCTCTGTCGATTCCTTGGTATCAGATTTTAGATGATAAACTCCTTGGGGCAGGAATTTGTTTTCTTTGTGTAAAATACTGCACTTCTTACTGGCACCAATAAATAAAACAATGAAGTATAATAAAATAAATAGGAAATAAAGATTGGAATGTAACATTTGAACTTTTCTGACTGCGTTGGGCCTAGTGGAGAAGTGCTTTGTCTGGAAGCAAAAAATGCCATCCTATTCTGTTTGAAAAGACTGTGGAAAGCACTAGACAGAAGGATTACAGATCGGTCCTCTAATGCCAGAGCTTTTGGCTTCGGTCAGAATTTATTAGCAGCACAAGCAATCATGGAATGCAGCTCCATCTGCTTCTTGTTAACTTCATTCATGAAGGCTGCCTTCTAAAAATGATGACTTCTGAGCAGTTCTTTCCAGCTCCATGTCCTGACTGAAATGCAAATGCCTTGACAATCTTATTGGCAAAAGATACTCGCTCCAATGGAGTACTGCAAACTGAAGAAGTCTTGTAAATAGCAAGCTCACATTTTGAGAAAGATTTTCTATAGATCATCAGTCCTTGTTCCATTATTATAGATTTAGGCCTTACTAACTCAAGTTGCTTTCCTACAGAACTTTAAAAACAGAAAATTTTAAACATTTGCATTTCTATTTTTACTCTTAATGAATGTGGCTTCAGCAGCTCCTTTTAGAGGGAGCAGTAGGTGCCAAACTGCAATCCAGAAAAGAAAATTAAGGGAAAAAAATCAGTGCGCAATTTCTTTTTCTGTAGCAATTATCTGCACCTCAGGACAGTAATACAGAACAGAAAGTGAAAAGGATTAACTCCTGCTTGTCTTCATAGTAGCACTTTACATTTATAAGAAAACAAAGTAGAGCAAAAATATCTGCCAGCAGTTTGATGAGGCACTAGAGAGATCCTTCATATTGCACTATAGCTAGAAAAGGGTAAATTTGGTTCCACCTCTCAGCCAGCAAGTTTTTTTTAAAAAAAGTGGATTTTGTAATTTGAGAGGCAGGATGGGAGGCTAAATTAATTCTGAGTTCATAAATTAATGAAAGGCAATCAGGCTGAATAAGATTTGAATGTTTAAAAATGAGAAGATGCCCTTGAGTTGACTTTTGGTGATTGCATACTTGCAGTTTCTTGCAAACAGGAGGGATGCAATACAGTTTGTAGTGGCTTTTTCTAGGATGTTTTTTAAACTTCCCATCCCATCCCGCCGGATGCTTAAGATATTCCCCATCATTCTAGTGCCAGATTTAACCCACCCACCCCCAGCAAAGGTGGACTCAGTGCTACATACTGATGAATACTTGATGTAATTAATTTAGGGGAAAATTGGGTGCCTTGAGGAGTTTTACAACTCCTTAGTTTATCATGATCAACAAGCCACTTCTATTTTGGCTACAACAGTTCCTTCGGTAAATTAGTTAATATACAGAAAATGTGAAGTCCAAAGGAGTTAAATGGTGAGTCCAATCCTATATTCAGTTTATGATTCTTTTTGAGGTATAATTGCCCACAGTTAAAGCATAATGATGAGGACAGTTATATACAACTAATACACCACACACAAACACAGTTGAAGAAGATTTCAACTTCCAAAGTAACACTGCTTCTATAAGCTTCCAAAATTTTATTACCTGAAATACCAATAGCTTTTTTAAAATAAAAATCTTGCTTTTCTTCTACACTTTAGCCAATTCAAACCCTTTTATATGCAAAAAAGGGTAGAGTGAGTTTCAACCTGTTCTTTTATAAGGGCAAGACAAGGACATTCTCACACATGCATAGTCATATTCCTTATTCCTACTGCTCTTCTAAGCAGTTCCAAGTGAGATGCCTAAGACTTTCTCTTGAATAAGCATGCACAGAATAATGAAAAACTACAGTATGAAAAGGGATTAAAACTATATTAACAGAATAGAATGTTATTCCTTTTTCAGTAAGAATACATCAAATTCTTTATGACAGTTATATACATAAAAACATGTAAACTTCTATACATACAGAAGAAAACAGAAGAAAATAGAGAAGAGGCATCAAGAATCCAGAGAAGCTTACCCTACAGATGTTTCCTCTGCAACAAACAAGCTCATTTTTTCCCACAGGGCTGGATTGTTAAGGCTACACACAAACTATTAAAATCAATTGTTCATTCTACAAATAGTAATTGGCTTAAGGCTGCTCTTGGGCATTCACTCACACACACAGATGCGGCTGTCTAGAAATACATCTGCAAAGTGAAGTAAAAGCATTTAAATATCAAAAAGAGAGCAGAGACAGGAGGCTAATCTCCCTGCAGACCCCCCTCCCAACACAAAAACAAGCCACATAAATTGCTGTTGAGTAAAAGGTGTTCAGCACACAATTAACAAGTCACTAAGAGCCACCCTCCCGTTTAGATATTAAAGCTGCAGATTTGGATACCACCACTGCTGGCAGGCAGCCATCACTGCAGGCCTCAGTAGGAAAGGAAAGCTTTAAAGAAAAATAAAGCCTGTTGGGAAAATTCTTCTATACTTACAATACTGCAGCATTTTAATTCTCTCAGGGATCAAGGGGAGACCATTCATTCCATTACTAACCTCTCATATCGAATGTTAGAAAACCAGACAATTTTCATGAAATGTTTAGTTCAGGTAGGAAAAAGGAGAACTGCATTGTTTCTCATAATATTCTTTTAAAGCTGACTTTAATAACAGAAACTCTCTGCAATAGAAGAAATATAACCAATTGAGAGAGGGGTTCAAGTCCCCTCCCAGCTATTTCAAACTGCTCATGGTTTTTCAGCCTGATGTGTTTCTTGGGAATATTAGAAGGATAAAACTGGAGGGGAAAGTAATATCCATGGCTCATTGTTCCGGCAGAAAAAGTGATCCGTAATTGCAACAAAGCAAAATATATGCTTTAGTCAAATTTAGGCTTTCTAATATTGCAATTTTTTGCAGACATGAAAGAAATACTATGGTGGTCTTCCTTAGGAAGCTGATAGATTTCAACCTTCTTGTAGCTCATGTGTGCCCATCTGTCTATTTAAAACAACCTGATACAACTTGCTGGACTTCTGGGCCTGGGATATAGCTGTTAATGAGTTTATGCCTGAATCTCATCATAAGGTAAGACTAGCATCATACTCGCAGGAACAGATAGGAATGACAAGGAAGAGTTGGTGGAAAATGAGAACAATCAAACCCACAACAATGGTCACACCTTCTTCTCTGGCAATGATTGTGATAGTTTTATTTTTCCATTACAACTCTACTCGGAACCAATCACCAGAGTTGTTCCAAGTAGGAATTACTTGTTTTGTAATTCAGCCCCTAAAGGGATGAGAAGCAAAGCTCCTTGGATGAGTGTTGTGGTTAGTCTGGTAAGGAATTTTGTAAATATAACTATTTATTATCATTCTGACTTTGATGTTACAGTTAAAGCATTTCCAGTAAATGTAGTTTTGGTATTAGCTTGGGATGAGTCCCATTACATGTGTACAAATTTTTGCCAATCTTGGATAATAAGAATAACCAAAGATGGATTGTTGAAATAACTAATTTAAGTAATAAATGAGTCAGTATAGGAAGAAGTACTTTCTACATGTTTTAAAGAGGATATGATAAAACCCTTGTTCAACAAAAACAAAAAGTAAAAGGTATACAAAATGTTCCAAACTCAAGACAGCTGTTCCAATTTTGTAGCATGTATCATGGTGTAAATTCCTATTGTTCTGGAAATGTTGACAGTTCAAGCACTACCTACATTTTCCAGACTACTCATGGTCTCAATTGATCACAAACAAATGCTGGCACAAGTTTCATCTAAAATTGCAAGTCTGCTTGTAAAGTCCTGCAGTGAATTCTTTATGTTCTTGATGTTGCTGGAGCCCTGATTTATTTGTACTTCTTTCTTCTTCCATGTGTGGAGAACTTCTGTTGACTTCAAGAACTTCAGACTGGCTAATGATAATCTTAGAAGATGGAATTTCTTCCAAAATGTCTATTCAGCAATGTATTACATTATATGCCAACCTTTAAAAATATTTTGGGATTTCAGTATCACCAAAACTTAGATGACCCCCAACTGTCTCTCCTAACCCCAAGGTGCTTATTAGGACCCTGATCTCTGCATATGATAATCAATGGTGATGTTTTATGTTATGTTTTAATGTTAAAGGCCTGAATGGTTTAGGGAACAAGACCAGTTTTTCCCTTGTAAACCAATAATTAGGCCTTATTTGTACTTTAAATTAGGCCTTATTTGTATGTTTTTCAATACAGACAATACAGACATAATACTGCATATTAATTAATTGCTACACTTTGTATCTTAAGGACAACACAATACAGTAGTTTAGTTATGATACAGCAAAGTCCTGGTAACTATTATGGTTCATTATTATGTCCAAATACAGCCATTAAAGGAAAAAAATATAAAACAGCTTCACTATATGTCTTAGGGGGAAACTTCAGTCTGGAAGCATGCCAATGGTCCATGTAGTAGATGATTTTTATAATTAAGTACTGATCATATTTTTATAAGCAATTGTAACATTTTCTTCCCAAACATGATTAGTAAGGTGATACATAAGACTACCTGATTATCACATTTTAAGTTCAGATCACAAATCACATTGAATAACAGTTTTAAAAAGCAGCTGTTCACTAATCTGGACTAGTTCATGTATTTCCACAACACACAAGCCAACAAACCAAATAATGGCTTTTCCATCCATGCCCTATACAAATCAATCATATTCATATGAAAACTGACAAGTGAGTTAAAATAATAATTCCAACTTCAAGCTGCTTTAGTAGGCCAGGCCAATGTCATGCACATTGCACTGGTGTCTGCAGAAGCCAGGAAAATTGCAATGAATTTTTACAAGGTTGCTATTAAAGCCCAATATAAACTAAAGTATCCAATGTTTCTGCTTGGTTAATAATACATATCTTTGTATGAAAAATTCTAGTGTATTGTATAAACCAGCTTTATTTTGCTAAACACAATAACTAAATGCTTAAGAAGGGAGGAACCTTGCAGAATTTTGCAAGTTTAGTTGAAAGAGAAGCCTTGATTTGTGTAGCCAAGATGCAACAGATTAACCTTTTTGCCTCGTATCATATATAAAAACAGATGCTAATATTTTCTTTATGCTCATCTCCATAGCAACAAAAAGATCAAGAATTTTAAAGAAATGCTTTCAGATTTGATTTAGTACAGCTGGTTAATAGATTGTACTGCTTTAAGTTACAAGTATTAGAATAATTGATTATTTGCCATCAAGATGGTGTAGCTTTGAAAAACAGCACCCTGTTATCATCTCTTAGTTTCAAGCATACTTCCTTCTCTTTTCAACATCCTCCTTGAAAAGAAAAAAAAAGGAAAAGTTTGATCATGACAGTTTCCACTGGAAATTTTAATATGGTAATTTTCATCTCATAATTACAACAGCTGGCAATCTATTAAACCAGGAGCAGGTGGCCTGGTTCATTCCAAATTGCTGAAGAAAGCTATATTAAGTCATGCTTTGCATAAAGATATATTGTGAAGTTGTATTTCAGAAGAGAGGAAGGGAGGATAGATGGCTTTACCTAAGTGGCATTTTCCAATCAGACAGTTTAAAAAGGCCCACTTTTTAAAATACAAGATATTTGGTAAAGGAACCAATACCTTCCTCAACTTTGCTTTCTTTATCTTTAGGAATGTATTCCTGCTGGGATTTCTAGAGACTGAAGATAGCTCCACAAAAGTGGAACTGACAGTCACAGGGAAGAATGACCAGCTGATGAGCAAACCAGCTCTTTGAACCTTTCCAGAAAAATGAAAAAGGATGGGAGATTGCCCACAAGTACTCCAGAAAGGTGTTCCTTGCCAGGAGACTGCCAGACAACATTCTCTGGTGACTTCTGAGCCCTGGGAGCTGAGAATATAGCCATCTTGCTCAGATGCCGGCTTTGAAAGGACACTACATTTGCATACGTCCTTTCCTTATTACACTTGGAAATTTTTTAACTTTAACTTTAATGTTATTTATATACCGCCCTTCTCCCGAAGGACCCAGGGCGGTGAACAGCCAAGATAAAATACAGAAAATACAAAAGTT
>JANHZT010002100.1:363648-377736 GCA_032468215.1 Stegonotus admiraltiensis | reverse complement strand
CACTGCTCTCAAACAGCAGGTGTGCCCTCCCCTTACCTGATGTGGCCCCCGGCTCCCGCCATATCTGCCTCTCCCACTGATACTCTTAATGGAATAGCCCTCTTGCGGACAGACCCTACCCCCCCCTTTAGTCCTGGACTCCACACCTCCCCCGCCATGGCCCCTAGTCAGCTCACGGACCGCCACCAGTGGGTTTTCCCCCAAACCCACCACCCTAGATCTAATCTGACCCTCACCCTCCCTAGAACCCTTTAAAACTCGTATTAAAAATTTAGCTAAAAACCCCCTTAACTTCCACTTGGATGCATTTCTTACGATGATGCTATCTGTTCAATCATATCTGATTCCATGGACCAGCTCTCTCCGTATTTTCCAATCTTGTATGGTTTCTTTTAGTTGTTCTATGCTCTGGCTGGTGTTGGCTTTGATGGTACCTAGTCACCATGTTTTTAGCAGCCTTGTTTCCGCTTACTTTACTGCTGAATATTCCACACATAACTGCCTTTCCCAGCGAGTTTGATCATATGACATGGCTGATATAAATAAAGTGGAATTTGTGTGTGTGTGTGTGTGTGTGTGATTTTTGCTGTCCAAAGAATGAAGAAGTGCTTTCTCCAGCACCACAGCTCAAATGAGTCAATTTTCCTCCTATCTAGTTTTTTCATGGTCCAACTTTCACAATTGTAGATAGCTATGGGTTACACATCTGGATTTAGTTTATGTCCTTGCTTTTCCATACTCGAATACCGTTCATCAATGCTATGCAACCCAATTCACAGTACCCAATACTGTGATTCAATACTTAATTCATTGCTTTTATCAATCTGTGCTTGTAGGAAAGTCTTTCATGCATGTGATCTAATCACAGTCAACTGTTATTATGACATTCCGTTCCATTCTATTCCCTCATATGAGCTGTAGTGACACAGTGATTAGAATGCAGTGCTGCAGGCTACTTCTGCTGACTGCCGGCTACTTGTTCGGCAGTTCAATTTATTTATTATGTATTTGTTCAATTTGTATGCCACCTTTCTCCGAAGACTCAAGACTTAATTCTCACTGGCTTGAGTTTGTCTCAGTAAAATGAGGACCCAGATTGTTGCAGGGGCAATATGCTGACTCTATAAACCACTTAGGGCTGTAAAGCACTGTGAAGCGGTATATAAGTCCAAGTGCTATTGCTATTCTCACAATGGTCATGAGCTTGGTTTTATTCACATCCAGAAGAGACCAAATTTCTCACTTTGTTTAATCTTTTGATTGGATGTTTCAGGTCTTTTTTGGTTTCTGAAGGAAGAGTTGCGTTGTTAACACAGTTGAAGATTATTAATAATCCTTCCTTCAATCTTTATTCCAATTTCTAATTCTTCAAATTCCATCTTCCTCATGATCACTTCAGCATTTAGGTTTAATAAGAAAGGTAAAAGAATGCAACAGCCTTGGTGCACTACATTCTCTATCTTGGATGCATCAATGTCTCCATATAGGGTTGGCACAGTGGTGCTTGCTTGCTTACTTGCTTGCTTGCTTGCTTACTTACATTTATTTATTTATTTATTTATTTATTTATTTATTTATTTATTTATTTATTTATTTAACATTGCCACCTATGTGCCCATGGCGACTCAAGGCGGCTTACAGAATATAAAAACCACATTTAAAAAACAGTAAAGCTAATAAAAAATCAAATAAATTAATGTAATAAAATCACCCCCCAACTCCCACCCAGCAACAGCTGATCACATGAGTCATTTAATGGGCTCCATCCCACCCTGGGCTCCCCAGGCCCGCTGGCAGAACCAGGTCTCCAGCCCCTTCCACAGCTTTACTTTCTTAATGGGATTTCCTCTGGAAAGCTGCTGTTCAACCTGGGCAATCAAATCATTCCCTCACCTGCATACATATACACACTATTATATTTAACTTTGTTTTTAGAAAACTTTTAAAAAAATACAATTTATAATAAAATGCAATTACTATCAGCATTTTGTAGAAATTAAGATATTTCTGCAAAAGCCATTAGGCAACTTTTATTTGGCACATTGGTGCAAAACAATACATATTTCCAAGTACATTTATACATGAGATGAATAAAGAAAATGAAAAAAAAAATCCACAATTAAGATATAATATGGGTCTAGCTCCTTCCTTCTCAATGTTGTTCAAGAACCAGAAAAAGGGACATTTAAGGAGATCAGAAACCTCTTATGAGTCAAATCCTATTCCTAACAGATTTAAATTTGTAGAAAAAGCTTGAGCAGTTTGCTCCCAACCTTGTTTTCTTTCCTCATTTCTACCCAATAAACCAAGAATTGAACTAAAGAAATAAATCAAGTAAATATATGTATTTGTTCTGACAATGCATTTCAAATATAATTTATATTTAATAAAAAAAGATCCAAGATCCCAGATGAAAAAACTGACAAGAGTGCTGTTTTTTTAAAAGTAACAACATTACTAGGAAAAAAACCTTACATTCCGAGAACAACAATGATATAGTAGGAACTTTCTCTTCTACTCGACATCTGAAAATTTACAGATTTTAAATTATTGTACTGAATAAGCACAATATCCCCAAACCAAGAAATATATTTCAGTACTTTGACCTATGTAAATAAAACATGAACTGTTTCTAGCAATATTTTATTGCTTATATAACATCAATGCTGGCTGCTTTCCCTACTCTGTCAGCAAGCTCTTTTAAAGGTAATTGAAACCAGAGGTAGTCAATTAAAAAACTGAAATTTAACAATATAGCTAAATACAACAATATCTTTTTAATCATCTGTCTTAATCTAAAGTTCACTGGGAATTTAAAGGTTTTTTTTAAAAAAAATAGAAAAATATTAATTGAAAATAGTTCAGAGTTGAAAAGACAGAGGTTTATTAAATCAGAGTTTTGGCCAAAATATTTTTTTCTGAATAGGGGGAGAAACCATTGCTGTTACATTTTTATACCAGTTATGTATAAAATGTATACGTTGCCTTTATAACCCTATTCCTGTAAGCATTTTCAACCATGGTGGCGCAGCAGTTAAAATGCAGTATTGCAGGGAAAGTCTACTGACTGCTGACTGCCAACAGTTCAGCAATTCGTGTCTCAAGGGCTCAAGGTTGACTCAGCCTTCCCTCCTTCTAAGGTTGGTAAAATGAGGAGCCATATTGTGGGAGCAGTATGCTGACTCTGTAAAGTGCTTAGAGGGGATTGTAAAGCACTGTGAAGCGGTATGTGTAAGTCTAAGTGCTATTATTGCTGTGGACTGTAATAAAAGTACAAATTTTAAGAATGAAGGCAATAGCTAAAGTACCTATTTCTTCAGGAGGTTAAGGTGGTAAGCCTTTGCAAGGCCTTTTATTATATTTAATTGCTTCCTCTGCTATATGTATCAACTTATTTACTTAATTATTTACTTTCACTAGGAAAAGCCCTTTGGCATGAACTTAAAGTACAAATGGCTATAAGGTTGAATGTCTGTCTATGCTGTCATCTATAAATGGAGATCGGAGACCATGGAACGCAATTTAAGTTTGGTGAGCGTTATGGATGGTAGCAATTATATGCCAACAAGTTCAGATCACATTAAAAAATTTCTAAAGGAAACAAATTTGATCTCAAACACCCTCAATCATTAAGAAATCTAGAAGAATGTTCCCATCGTAACACCTGATTAGAACTCATAGTAAAACCCCCACATCAAGATTTATTGCATATCTTTAATGAACTTACTCTCAAATATAAACATTGTAGAACTATGTTTCCTATTTCCTTTTAAATTAAGAATATATCACCTGCTTTTGAAAATAGTAAAAATCAGTGGAAAATAAACTATACTCAAACTGCAGGGATTTTTCTGGTACTTTTAAAATATGTGGAATACTGATGAGATTATTCCTGTAGTTTTCACATGTATGACACTTTAAATTCACATGTCATCTGAGTTTTATAGACCTGATTAAAAGGAACATTGGATCACAGCTGATTGGAATGCTGTAGTCTTAACTGGATACACACCAAGCAAAAGCCATGGTAACCATTGTACAAAGATCCATTTTAAAAGACTCATTACTATTCTCCTCAGGATTTCAACTTTTGTACATAAGGTCCAACTTGGCAACCATCCTGTTAAAGATGTTTTCAACCAATATTCTTTCCTGAGAAGATTTGGAAGGTTAAAAGGCTCAACTGTTGTTCTCATATACCAGGGCATAAATATCAATATCCTTGACAAAAGGCAAAATAAATATTTATCAAGGTTTACAAGTGGGGATTATTTAATGCTCAAGTAAGGAGCTGTAATCTGGATATTAAAGCAAAACAGTGTTGGACTTGCTTAGTAAAGGGATGGAAGGCTTGCCAGAGTTGTGGCAATCAGAATGATAAAAGAAAATTTCCTAAAAGAAAGTAATGAGAAACTAGTTCCGTATAGTTGTAAAAAAAACTACATGAGGCTGTCCATGAAATCACCAGAAATCTATCTTGATTTGGAGGTAATTTTATTTCTTAAAACATTTGTGGTTCAATCACTAAGTCTTGTTTGACTCTTCACAACCCCATGTATCAGAGCCCGTCAGAATCTTCTATCCTCCACTGTCTTCTGGACTTTGCCCAAATTCATGTTAATTGGGTTGGTGACACTATCTAACCATATCATCCTCTGCCATCCCTTCTCTTTTACCTTCAATCTTTCCCAACATTAGGGTCTTTTCCAATGATCTTAAACATTACACAATAGAAGATACTTTCAAGTCAGAAGTAGGTTCCAAGCTCAAAGAGATATGCTAAAGGATGCCAATGAACAGATAGTAACTGATTCCAAGGTGATCAAGGATAGGAAAGTACATAAATACTGTACAGTATGGATGTGAACATCCAGGAAACCTTAGACTACACTATATTCCTTATTTTAAACAACCTCTATTAATAGAAAATAAAGTTAGATCAGTCTTGCCTCATTACCAAGTAGAAAGGCTACAAAAATTGATAGAATGAAGGTTTTAATCAAGCTATTTGAGCAAATCTGGAGCATGACACAAAGACCAACAGATCAGAAGTCAATCTAGATTTCAATAATAAAAAAGTTTTACCAAAATGTGTAAAGTATTATACAGGTAGTCCTCGAGTTGTACAGGTTGTACAGATAGTCCTACGATCACCATTGAGCCCAAAATTTATGTTGCTAAATGAAACATTTGTTACGTGAGTTTTGCCCAATTTTACAAATTTTCTTCCCACAATTGTTAAGTGAATCATTGCATTTATTAAGTTAGTAACCTGGTTGTTAAGTGAATATGGCTTCCCCATTAACTTTGCTTGCCAGACAGTCACAAAAGGGGATCACATGACTCCGGGACACTGCAACTGTCGTAAATATGAGTCAGTTGCCAAACATCTGAATTTTGATCATATGACCATGGGGATGCTGCAATGGTCATAAGTGTGAAAAATGGTCATAAGTCACTTTTTTCAATGCCATTGTTCATTTTGAACAGTCACTAAATGAACTGTTGTAAGTCAAGGACTACTTGTACCATATCCTTAATTTCACATGCTAGCAAAACAATGCAGCAGATGAAACCCCTTCCTGCCTGGACTACTGCAATGCCCTCTACATGGGGCTCCCCTTGAAGGGCACCTGGAGGCTCCAGCTGGTCCAGAATGCGGCCGCGCGGGTGATTATGGGGGCGACGGGGTGCTCCCATGTAACACCTCTCCTGCACAAGCTGCACTGGCTCCTGGTGGTCTTCCGGGCGCGCTTCAAGGTGCTGGTTACCACCTTTAAAGCGCTCCATGGCTTAGGGCCTGGGTATTTACGGGACCGCCTTCTGCCATCGATAACCTACCGGCCAATACGCTCCCACAGAGAGGGGCTCCTCAGGGTGCCGTCGGCCAGACAGTGTCAGCTGGCGGTCCCCAAGGGGAGAGCCTTCTCTGTGGCGGCACCTGCCCTTTGGCACGACCTGCCCCCGGCGATACGATGGATCCCAGATCTCCGTACTTTTCCCCGTGCCCTCAAAACTTTTTTATTTCATCAAGCCGGGCTGGCTTAACCCCCTTTTAGGGGTGGTATTGTACGATTTTTAGTGGGGTGTTTTAATATCTTGAGGGGCCAAATTTGTTTAATTTGTTTTTAAATCTCTTTTAACTTTTATATATTTTGTTTTACTTTTGGCTGTTCACCACCCTGAGTCCTTTGGGAGTAGGGCGGTATAGAAATTTAATTAATGAAAGAAAGAAAGAAAGAAAGAAAGAAAGAAAGAAAGAAAGAAAGAAAGAAAGAAAGAAATGGGAAAGGAGATGACACATGTCCAAGCTGCCTTTATAAAACTAGACATTACTGCTGATGCAGCCTGGATAAATGAGAAAGCCCAAGAATATATAAAAAAAGTCGCTATGTAGTTTGACTTTGTGTCAGTCATGTGAAGCTGTGAAATGTGCTTAGGAAAATGGGAAACCCAGAACATCTCCCCATCCTAATGCAAAACCTATATACAGAGCTCAGGAAGCTGCAGAACAGGGTGAAACAGATGCCTTTAGACCAGTGGTTCTCAACCTTCTTAATGCTGCCACCTTTTAATACAGTTCCTCATGTTGTGGTGACCCCCAACAATAAAATTATTCCTAATACCATTGAAAATATGTGTTTTCCGATGGTCTTAGGCAACCCCTGTGAAAGAGTCATTCGACCCCCAAGGGGGTCCTGACCCACAGGTTGAGAACCACTGCTTTAGACTGATAAGCAAGTGAGACATATTCTTCCCTTGTTTATTCAACCCATATGTGGAACATATATTGAAGGAAGCTGGATTGGAAGATAAGCATGATTTTAAAAGTCAAGACAGAAGCATCGATAACCTACTCTATGTTGATAACTTTATATTGATGTGATCAGAATAATGATCTGCATGTTCAAATAATAAAAATCAAGGAGCAGACTGAAAAAATGGGACTGAAGTTAAATATAAATATAAAGAAGCCCACACTAATGGAAACAGTTACAAACAACCAGCCTTAGAATCAATATGGAAGTTACTGAAGTGGTAGATAGCTTCTGCCAATTATCAACAATAAAGGGATCAGCAGACAAGAAATGCATCACAGATCACATTTGGTATGACCAGTCATAAAAGCTTGGAAAATACTGTATTTTTCTGAAGCTTTGTTTCGGAGGCTTTCAGAGGCAGGAAAAAAAGTGTTTTCTGAAACAAAGTTTCAGAAGTTTCAAAGGCAGAAAAAAAGCAAAAAAAAAAAGCAAGGCACAGAGCTCACAACCAAGGAACCTGTTGCTAAAATTCACCTCTGGAAACAGCTAATTGGGGGTATTCCGGGAGACTGAACCACCTGCCAATCAACTTTTTCTTATTTTCCTCCCCAAAAACTAAGGTGTGTCTTATACTCCGGTGCGTCTTATACTCCGAAAAATGTGATAAGTGCAGATGCTCCATTTGTACTTACAGAGATCGGAATAGTGCAGGGAATAGTGTTCTCTTGTGATGCTCTATGAAAGCGAAAGTTGAACTCTGAACAAGCAGAATAGAGAAAGTATTGATGCTTTTGAACTTTGGTGTTGGAGCATAATACAACAGCCAGCCAAGAAAACAAACAAATGGATCGTCAAAAAAACCTGCCCATAAATGACCAGGCTGAAAGGCATCTATTTTTGGACACATTATACAAAGATGTAGCTCCTTGAAGAAGGATCTAATGGATGGTAGAAGGAAAGAAACAAGAGGACAACTAACAGCAAGGAGGTAGACAGATTCAGTTACAGTGGCAATGGTACAACTTTTGAGGTCCTGAGAGATCAAGGGGCAGATTGTCATGGAGAAAATTTATTTATGTGATCAATCAATCTCCAATTTTCACCTCAAACCACTTACAACATACTTTTTTAAAAAAACATTTATTTTAGGTTATTCTAGAGGACTAGGTATTTAGAGGATACCTCCAGGAAAAGACAGACAGTTGAATAATTGATGACAATATCAGCTTCTGTGCTCATTGTTTATGCTGTGCTCTGGCCCATGTAGTGACAAAGTATTGAAACAACTTTGCATCAGGGGATGGTTCTACTTACCTTTACTACCGGTTCGCAACGGCATCTGTGCATGCACAGATCGCCGATGACAACATCCAGGGCGGTGGGCGGGGCCTCCCTTCAGTTTTACTACTGGTTCTTGCGAACCGGTCCGAACTGGGGGCAACCCACCACTGCTTTGCATGTATTATTATACTATAAATTCTGCAGGGGTATTAGGTCTGCTTATAATATGCTCCTAATAAGTAAATGTCCAGGAAGATCAGGATAATTTTTATATGAGTTATCTTAGAATACCTGAAAACCCTTTTTCACTTGTGCAGTAGCCAAATTCTGTGTTGCCAATATGAAAATGAGGCATAACTGGTCACTTCTGTTTTATCAATCACTTCAGGGTTTTCATGTACTAGCTACCTTGTTTTAGGCGATATGTATTTCTACTTCATAGAGTGTAATATTGTAGATTTACACTTGTAAAGATAATTAACACACCATTATATTAGTGTATGTTATATTTTTATTATAGAGACTCTTTGTTACACATTACTTTTCTGTTCTTACATGAGCAGCCATCTACTTCAGTCTGTCAGGAGGTATTTTTAAAAAGAAGGTATCTGAAGTAAATGTGTGCTTTCATTTTCTTTCAGCTTCATAGTATGTATTCTTAAAAGTCATTAAATTTAAAGTGTGCCTTTAAAGTGTGCATTTTTATTGACACGGATTTTATCTTGCAACTGTAGCATTTGACAGCATGCATCCTAAAATAAAATCATGACCTACGTTTGAGGGAAAGGAAAAGAAACAAGAGAGGAGGGGAAAGGGAAAAAATTAAAAACCGGGAAGGGGGGAATACAAAGAATTTGGATAAATTTATCCCCTGCAGCTGTTCAGGAAGAATAAGGGAAAAGGGGAAAATTGCTAAAATGATTTATTCAGATGCCCTGAAAACTTTGAAAAAATCAAGTGCTAAAATAAGATGAAAAAAATAGATTTACCAGAAGAATAAGAATGGCTTGTTAGCAAACATTACTACATCCCCAAAATTAGCCAGCTGTGGAGGAAACAGCTTGGCAGCAAACCATACCAGGAAAACAGATCAGGATTTCCTGCTGTAATAGAAGCTGCTCAAACAAAAGTAAAAAAAATGGGTCAAAATGCAAAAAGATGCCCTTATGAAGGGCCATGTCATAAATCACTTTTGTGTCAGCTTAAAATTGGGCTTCCATTACCATGTCATTTTATACTATACCAATATTGCACCCACAAGGCATAAATTACATCAGCAATCAAATGTCCTGGAACTATTACACTATAAATGAAATGTATGCACAGTTTTGGCTTATTGGAGGTGAGAAATTGTAACTCCAACTTTGAGGATCTTGTGTGCAAATTTATGATAGAATGCTGAAAACTAAAACTATTTTTTTTTAAAAAATCTAGATTTTAATATTTGCACATTTTGTTATAATTTAACTTGCTTAGTAATTGAGCTTTTACTCCATTCAATAACATGCATTTTCTAGAATATGTGAAAGGCAATTTTTCAGAATAAGGATTACTAATTACATAAGATGATTAGGTAGTGATGGAAGAATGCTTGGGATTTCGACCCAAAAAGTGGCTTAATTAAATTTCAGTCTTCAAGTTTGATTTGTACTTTCAGAATAGGCAATATGATTCTGTATGGTCTGGATTTAATTCATTATTTACACAATGAATCAATGTTAAAATTGAACAAGTCCTTAATTTTTCTTTAAACAGGTTTTTAAAAACAGATATATTTAGAATTAGATATTACTTAGGCTGAATTTTTTTTTAGCTTTCTTAAGATTTTTAAAAAATTCTGTTTATTTTACTTTTCCCTTTTATTTTTCTTTCACCCTAACTAATCTGATATACATTTTTCTTCTTTTTATTATTTATTTATTTACTTTGACTCAAGCCAATTGGGGTGGCTCTAACAATATAAAAACAACACTTAATACAATAAAATAAATAGAAACATAATAAAAGAAGTAACCAAACAAAGCCCCCAAACAAATCCGGATACCTACTATACATTAAAGGTTTTTTTATAATATATTAAGTTTCATTCATTCATTAAGTTCCCTAGAGTCGGGAACAACTAGCACATATGTGCAAGGGGAACCTTTACCTTTACCTTAAGTTTCATTTAGCCTTGTACATAGCTTACTTTTTAATTTGGACAGAATGTTATAAACTAATTGCTAAGGTGATTAAAGAAATAGGATTATTTTAAAAAAAGTAGCCATCATTATTACCTTTGGATTGTATTTATGTATGAGCATGTGAAACAACCAGCCAATATTTAAAAAGAGGGGGTGGATTCTAGTGAAGAGAAATCCCAGAACTCTAGCTAAATTGAGGATATTTTATGTTAAGAAGGACTGGAGTAAATCAAGTCTTGTTTTTATCCGTTTACGATCCCTTGAAGACTCACGTAAGGAGTCTCACATGCCAGAGACTGGGTATATGGATTTCTCTAAAACATTTCCTACTTATGCTTCATGTGTGCATCTCACTTCTGAGGAGATATAATAAACTAAGTTAAGAATTATGGGTTATTCTTATTGATCAAAAGGATTTTATGTGGGAAGGCAGGAGAAAATATGCCCTATATAAAGACCCTCAATTTAAGGCCTATCTTTAAACTAATTCTATTCATTTTGCTGTTGTTCATTGTAAATTTTAACCTGCATGATTGGGTAAAAAGAGTAAACCAGAACATTCTTTAAAATGGAACTTTTTGGTCATGGAGTTGGATGTAGCTTTAAGAAATGAAATTCACTTTCTTCAAAACTGATTACAAAACTGCCATAAATTATCTGCTGAAGCACAGTCACAGAACATACTAAGTCACAAAAAGGTTTGTTTCATTTCAGCTCAATTTAATGTTTAAAGTCATCTATTGTGATTTGTAGATCATTGTTCATGGCTTATAGTAATGATTGAAAAGGTCACTATGAACTTTTGTTCAATAAACCACAGTAAAAATAAACCACTGCTGAAAATGGTGTGTAAGCCTAGCCAATGAATAAAACTTCAGTGTTGGTTCATATACAGTTGTAAAGTCATGATTTCATGTTATAAGAACATCATAAGCCTTGAACTTACACACACTTACCCATTCCTCCATCTTCTGCTGTAAGGAAGAGACTGGATATGTATGGAGATTCCCAATTAACTAGGTTTTGGTAGTCCCAAAGGTGCTTTTTTGTTCTGAAGAGGCTTCATGGATGAGAAGGGAAACATTTTCAAAGAAAAAAAAAACAAGTCCAGTTGCCTTTTCAAAAAAGCACCTTTGGGAAGAGACTGAATATTTCTGTTTACTGTAGTTATTTATCACAATGTAATCTAAACCTTAAACTGTGATTAAATTTGTCTATGCTTAGTAGAAACAAGCAATTCAAGTTGTGGTTTGAAGCTATTTTATTTTCATTAGTCATAGTGGAGAACCTAGGACCATTTTTTGGTCTAAATTTTAAAAAGTGTCAGCCTCCGCCTTGCTTGCTTTAGCTGCCATGGAAACGGGGACGGGGGAAGAGTGCTGGAGGGAGAAGTCGAAACCGAAACCTAAACCACCGGGTCAACAGCTGTGGCATTCCTGATTGATGACACTGCCAGACGTGTGCTTCCACCTGACCCCTGGGAGACCTTTGGATTGGATGATTTACGGTGGACAGTGGGAGGGGGTGCTTTCTATCTGTGATTTCACGCGTTTTGCCTCAGAATCTGCTTTCCTTGCTTGCGTTCGTTTCAATTTTCAGTAAAAGTATCATTCTCTATAAATCATGGAGTCTGGGTTATTCTTTCTTGGACTTTGAAGGAAGCAGGCCTGACAAAAAGTAAATTTATAATATTTAGGGGGAAAAACAAATTCTGCAATACCTCTCTAGTTTAAATATTTAGCAGCAAAAAATTACTGAAAAAGTTAAATGGCTGGACATTTTGTACATATATTATCTTGACTGTTCACCGCCCTGAGTCCTTCGGGAGAATGGCGGTATATAAATTAATTAATTAATTAATTAATTAATTAAATAAATAAATAAATAAATAAATAAATAAATATTCTACCCTTCAATTTTCCAAATAATTTTCCTAGACAGAAGAGGAAAAAACCTTAGATGCTGAATTTCTTCTAAGTGGTTCCCCAACTATTCTTTCAAGCATTTGAAAGTAATGCCATGTTTCCCTGAAAATAAGACCCAACCAGAAAATAAGCCCTAGCATGACTTTTCAGGATGCTAGTAATATTAGCCCTACTCCAAAAATATGCCCCAGTTAAGATCAGCAGCCACACAGACACATGTGTCTTTTGGATCAAAAATTAGTATAAGACCCGGTCTTATTTTTGGGGAAACATGGTATTTTAGGAAATACATTATAAGTGCATAAAAAAGTGATTTTCTAAATAATATAGGTCCTAGAATTCTGGGATCTGTATCTGCAGAATGTGAGACTTGGGAATGTTATGGAATCTGAGGACAAATTTATGCTTGTCATATTTTCACAATATGATAAAGATGGCAGCAAAGGAAATAGAAGGATGGCTGCAGTTATTGGACAACAATTACGTAAAGTTCATAAGTAACAATAAGACTTCTACAGAACTATCACCATAATATATGATGTACATATACATTCTCATTCTTCTCGGAAATATTTTTAAGTACCTTGTCCCAAAAATGCCTTGCCTAAAGTCCTGCTTATCTTTCAATAGTTTTTCAAGGTAAAAGAGGTAATGTAAAAGAGCACAATTAGATAAATTACTCAAAGCTTAATTTTAAAACAAACAAACTTAGAAAAAGGTCAGTTGGTTACTTATTTTATTAAGCTCTCCTATTTCAGTCAGTTATATCATTTTTTTAAAAAATGATCTAAGAGTAGAAAAGGTGTACTATATGACATTTTTAGGAAGACTAAGTGGTTGTAAGTTGACAAATAATTTATACCTGAAACTTATCACTTTGCAGAGAGTGGTTGCAGACACAGCATCTTCCTTCAGAAAGAGTTATACTTATACCTGGCAGGATAGCCAAATTACAATGGCTCATGAACATTAGTATTAGGTATGATAAGGTAAGAATAATATAACAACAAAGCAGACTATGAGTTAAACACCATAATTGTATGTTCCATCTAAATATTTTGAATTATATTCTTTGTTATGACTGCATATCACCATCTTTTAGAAGATGGTGATATCACAAATTTTAGATTTAACTTTGTAAAAATATTTTTTCCAACTATTTTATTATATTTGGTTTTAAAAACTCAGTTTTGAAAAATAGATAAACAATTATTCTATAATGCCTCCACTGTTGTTCAGTTTGCTACTCTACATCCACTTCTGTGGGATTGAACTCTTGAATTAACTGTGATTGGTATAAAATTGGATCACCTAAAATATGGCTCTGATGCCAAAAATGTATAAATATTCATCATTACAATATCATATCTACCCCTCTCTCATATAGTGAAGATTAGACATTAGTATGTCCTTAGCCAACTAGTATTTGGTTGAATTATCTTCTTCTATTGCTATTCTTTCATGGAAACTTTGCAGTTCTAAGTCTACAAAGTAACCTTGATCAAAGAAATGTGACAAGGATTATATGTTTCAACTACATTGACAAACAGGGATGTTATCTGTCCTTTAAAAAAGCTGGATAGGATTATTCAAGAGGAAAACAAAACAATACTGACCTTCATTCTTGGTTAAAATTTCTTTATTCTCCGGTGTTTTATCTGGCATCTCAGCTGAGAAACGTTCAGTGACACCTGAAGGACATTTCAAAAAAAGGAAAGTTTTCATGTTGAAGCCAGTACAGCTAAACAAAATAATACTCTTTCTTTTTCTTTGTTAAAGTTTAGGTTATAACCTATAAGTGTAGTGCTCAGGGCCTCCAGTCAATCATCTCAAATAGGGTTCACCTATGATAGTGACAGTGCCTAGGCCAGTGATGGCGAACCTTTTTGCCATCGCGTGCCAAAAGCGGGGGGAGTGCGGGGGGGTTGCGCACGTGAG
>JANHZT010002100.1:292943-310250 GCA_032468215.1 Stegonotus admiraltiensis | reverse complement strand
TTAGGAATTCTGGGAGTTGAAGTCCACAGGGTGTGAAAGAGCCAAGTTTGCCTACCACTGGTATAAAGTGTCCTGTCTTGAGCAGGGAGTATGCATTTCTATGCCATACTATCCTCCTCTGTTTATTTCATGTATAAATTTCATTTGTATATTTGCTAAAACTGGCAATAGATTCCTAAGACATATACATACAATATAATGGACATGGTGAGAGCTATTTTGACAGACAATAATATATGCTTAATTCTCCTTTGGATTTATGCATAGGCTGTTTCTATATACAAATGTATACTATTACATTGGAAGCAGCCATGTATTGTACCATATGCATTACATCTATGTCAGAGAGCTTCAGCCAGTGATAGCTCCTCCTCAGATGCACAGTGAGTGAAACGAGATGGGTGCAGCCACTTTGAATATTTATCTCAGTGGCTATCAAACAATTTTGGATGTCAAATTACATCCAGTATATTTCAGTTTAAAATAGCAGCAGGTGAAAAAAGAGTTGCTGAGCCTGATTGGAGCTTCAATGAATACTATCCCAGGAGCAAAATGTAAAGCAACAGCTGTTTGACTTTTTGCCAGGAGACCAAGGACTGGAAAGGAGGGCAGAGAAAGGCTGACAAGGAAAGATGGGATAGGAATATATTGGTGGTTATATATGGATATGTTATATTTAAGGCGACATGATTAGATGTAGGCATTTTGCTCTGTTAAATTGCTCATACTGAAGTGTCGTTGCCCTAAAGAATACTGATGGAAAACTATCCAACAGAAATCTTCAGATATCCTCTGGCCAGCACACTACCAAATTTTGGCAAGGAGAAAAACATGGCACAAGTCCAAAATAAGCAGAAAGGTGCATGGCTCAGACAGTTAATTCACATGGGTACAGGAAAGAGCCACCACTTTTGCAAGGTTCTGTTATTGTAGCCACTCTCAATAAATGTAATCTTAATCTTCCTTGGACTTGATCCTTGGTCTGCTCTACTTAGTAGATCTGGCGGTGTGGAAGTGCTTAGAAAAATGGAAATCTCAGAACATGTTCTGCCTGTATTATGGTTTTCTGGCCTGTATAATATGTTTTGTATGACGTCATGCAAAGCATATTTTACAGGCCAGAAAACCATCATAAAGACAGAACATGGTGAAAGATTAGAAAGGAAGGAGAGAAGCTGCATACTTTTATGTATTCAACATTTATAAAGAATGCTTGCTTATTTATTGATGGAAGCTGGGTTGGAAGAAGATGAGGGTGGTTTTAAAATTGGAGGAAGAAACCTCAATAACCCATGTTATGCTAATGACACTAATCTGATAGCTGAAGATATGAATGACTTGCCAGCTCTAGTAATCAAAGTCAAGAAGCACAATGGAAGAACATGACTAGGTTTAAATCTAAAAAAGAGCGAACTAATAACAACAGGTATACCAACCAGCCTTAGAACTGACAATGAAGAGATGGTATTGGATTGCTTTGGTCTTTTACTATAATCAATTAACATTAACTGACTCAGCAGTGAAGAAGTATGTCACAGAGCAGCATTTAGTAGAGTAGCCATGAAGACCATATTCAGATGCTGGGATGTGTCTAGAAGTACAAAGATCAGAATCATGGAGGAAATGGTTTTCTCTGTGACAATCTATCCTTTCATTATGGAAGGAAAAATAGGATACAAAAAATACTGACATTTTTGTTGCTGGAAAAGACCCATGAAAATACCATCAATAACCAAGAAAATAACCAATAAATGATTGATTGATTGATTGACTGACTGACTGACTGACTGACTGACTGACTGACTATGTGCCATCAAGTCATTTTCAATTTCTAGAGATGTATAGATGAATTTTCTCCATGATGATCTCTCCCTATCCTCCCCTTTTGGGGCTCCCAACAGTGGACTCATTGCCACTGTAATTGAATCACCATCCATCCAATCCAATTGTCTTCTTCTCATTCCTTCCACCTTTCCCAGCAATAGAGCCTTCTCTAGATAGAACTTCAAATATTGGGCTTAGACAACTTAGAACTATGCCAACTTCAGTCTGACCTAAGTGTAGTACATAAAATTATCTGCCACAATGTCCTACCTGTCAATGGCTACTTCAGCTTCAACCACAAGAATGCACAAGCAAATAATAGATACAAACTCAAGGTAAACAGTTCCAAACACAATTGCAGAAAATATGACTTCAACAACAGAGTGGTCAATACCTGGAATGATCTACCTGACTCTGTGGTTTCTTCCCCAAACACCCAAAACTTTAGCCTTAAACTGTCTACTGTTGACCTCACCCCATTCCTAAGAGGTGTGTAAGAGGCGTGCATAAGCACACCAGCATGCCTACCGTCCCTGTCCTAATAGTCCTTTTTACTCTTACTCTTTTCATGTATTCAAATTATGTTTATACTTTTACCTGTTATCTTATATATGCTTGACAAATGAATAAATAAAATAAAATAAATAAAATAGAACAACTCACTCGGAATTAACCAGCAGGCTTGTTCAGACACATAATACAAAGAACTAGAGTACAGAGTAAGTAAATGTCATATGTCATCCTGAAGCTCAGGCAAGTACATAGAGCTATAAGTGAGATAATTCTTTAGGGGGATGTACAGGGAGGATTCAGGAAGGTGTGGAGAAAAGTAATATTACTTTAAGGTTATATTAAAGGAAGATGTGAATGCAAAAGTTGAGGAAACTCTGCTATAGGAAGCAGTGGTTCTACTACCGGTTCTGTGGGTGTGGTTTGGTAGGCATGGTTGGTGTGGCTTGGTAGGCATGGCTTGGTGGGCATGGCAGGGCAAGGATATTGCAAAATCTCCATTCCCACCCCACTCCAGGGGAAGGATACTGCAAAATCCCCATTCCCTCTCCACTCCTGGGGGAAGGATATTGCAAAATCTCCATTCCCACCCCACTTGGGGGCCAGCCAGAGGTGGTATTTGCCAGTTTTCCGAACTACTCAAAATTTCCGCTGCTGGTTCTCTGAACTGCTCAAAATTTCCGCTACTGGTTCTCCAGAACCTGTCAGAACCTAAAGGATTTCACCCCGATAGGAAATCTTCTGGATCATCTGGTCCTAAATTATTTAGTTTAACATTTCAATACTATTCCTCCTCACTCTGAGTCTTGGCTTTTCTCAATAGCTGGAATTTTGTCCATCTCTATTAATCATTTGTCACAATGGTAGATTTTCTGCACCCCTTGAACGGAAAGAAAAATACCAGACTTCAGTCCAGTTATTCAAAGTGACTCCAAGATTGATGGGAGGGTTTTTTTTGTTATTGTGAGTAAGTGATTCAAGGACTCCAAAAGAAAGAGTTGCTGGTGGAACTGGAAAAGACATATCCCAAGATTGCTTTTGAAGCATGAAAAACAGCAATAGCAGGACAGGAAGTGTGTTACATAAATACATGTTCTCTCCCAGAATGCATCTATTGAGATGTGAAAAGATATCTAATTTTACCACAGGAAACAATAGGAAAACAGGAACAGCTCTAGATACACTGAGGGAAATGCAAATTTACTTTTCGAAAGAGTTTCTTCCAATCTAGCCTGACAGAAGATTTCAAAAAGGAGCATTTTTCTCCAATCTCTCTGTTCTCAAGTGAGCGGGAAATCCAAGGGAGAATGGATAACAGAGATTGTTTTCAAGCAGAGAACACTTAAAACTGAGGGTGTCTTTACCAGGATGAAATTATAACCAAGTACTTAAACCTAGCAAACATACTAGCTATATTAAAGTCACATCAATACTCATTCAGTATGCCTAACCCCTTAAGCAAACCCTTAAGGTCCTTGACTTTTTGAAGCTCATGTAAATTTCTGAAATTTTGGCAGCTTGTTAATAGCTTAATTAATAGTTAAATAATTAAATGAGTTAATAGCAAGTTTGCCCAGTCACAAAATGGCTTCCATTGAGATATAAGCACTCATTTATTGGAATGATATTTCCCTTTTCCTCCAACTCCTTTTTTGTAGAATGGACCATTCTAACCTTGTCCTTTTTCTAGACTATCAGGCCAAACATATCATAGCATCATACGTGGCCTAGAATGTTTCCTATTTTAGGTCACTCTCTTGATATTCTACTTAGCATTAGTATAAACCACATGGATGCGTATAATTTCTTATATGTGCTAAAAATGTGTACCAGAACAATCTTGGCCCCCAAATAATTTTTTAAATAAAGTTGATTCTGAAGACTATAGTAGTATAAAGAAGACTACAGTTTGCCAATGTTGATGAAAGGATTTATTTTATTTTATTTTATTTTAAATTAAAATCAGTGGGGTAGAGAACTTGACAGGCACTAAGGGGTTCCATGGACATTTTTGCACCTTTACACCAGTGGTGAAATTCAGCCGGTTCTATCTGGCTCTGGCAAACCGGTAGCGCTGTCAGTGAGAGGCTCTGCCCACCCGCCCAGACGTCATCATGTCCCATTTTTGACCCTCTGCACATGCGTGGAGGCACGCCAGTAGTGGGTTGCCCCCGGTTCAGACCGGTTTGCAAGAACCGGTAGTAAAACCAGCGTGAGGCTCCGCCCACTGACCCGGACGTCATCAAAGTAAATCTATGCATGCACATTGTAGTAAAGGTAAGTAGAACCCACCCCTGAGGCACATGCTCACATTTGCAAACCAGTAGCGAAGGTAAGTGAATTTCACCCCTGCTTTATACCATACCAGCACTAGAGTTTTCAACTGTTATTCAACTGTGAAGAAACTGTCCTCTTCTTTAGCAGATGTGCATATAAAATTTACATTCCAAACATTTGGAAGAGTTGTTAGCTATTGTCCTTCAAAAACAACTGTACTATGCAGAGACCAGTGGAGGGAGGATCTTTTCTCTACTTGGCAAAACAGTGAGAGACTCCAAGGTTGTCAGCCCAGATCCATATCCTCAAGGAACATGTGATCCCAAGGAAACAGATTCATTCACTGCCAAAGGATTCTAAAGAATGTTGCCTCCTTCTAATCCCTTTAATCCTCGCAATAGCTCCGTGAAACAGGTCATTATTGCTCCTAGTTTACAGGCTGGAAAAATGAGACTGAAAGAGAATGAAAGTCCCGAGGAATGAATCCAAAGCTTAGCCATGACATGAATAAGACAGGACAAAAGCAAATAGTAGGATTGCTTTGGTTGGAGAAGCGCAGGGGAGGGGAGGGTTAGAAAAGAGTAGCAAAGTTGTTCAAGGAAACCAATGTATAGCAGGCTTTCTGTTTCTGGCACTTTTGAATCAGGCCTCTCCCTTCCCTCCCCATGACTATATAGACAAGTCCCTGCAGTTTTCGTGGCAACATTTTTCAGAAATGGTTTGTCCTTGTTTCCTTCCTAGGGCTGAGAGAGACTGGCCCAGCTGGCTTCATGCCCATGGCAGAATTAGAACTCACTGTCTCTGTTCCTAGCTCAGGGCCTTTATCTACTATACTTTATCTACTTTCATGGTAGACTTGGATGCAGGAATTCCTTAGCAAAAATTGGAAACACAAATGAGTCGGCTTTCCTGGAACCTCCTAGATGTGCCCAGCCAATCAACGTAAAGCTGGTTCTGAGGATGCCGAAAGTGACAAGTATTCAGGGTTTGAGTGGTATCAGCTGAGACACCAAATATTCTGAGTAATAACATTCAATTGTTTGAGTTCAATCAGTCTACAGTAGTGTTTCTCAACCTTGGCAGCTTCAACATAAGTCAGGGCTGATTTTAGGAGAGTCTCTTGGGGGGGGGGATGTTCAGTCAGGCAATTTGGAGGTTGCAGTTGACCAAACTGCTCCAGTGCAACCCCCAGAATGTCTCCTAAACAGTGCATTGTTGTGTTTAATGTGTCCAAAGAAACAACTGATTGCTTAAAAATGTAATGGTGACCAGTGGTGGAATTCAAATTTTTTTACTATCGGTTCTGTGGGCGTGGCTTGGTGGGTGTGGCATCGCTTGGTGGGCGTGGCTTAGTGGGCATGGCAGGGGAAGGTTACTACAAAATCCTCATTTCCTCCTGATCAGCTGGGACTCAGGAGGCAGAGAATAGATGGGGGCGGGGCCAGTCAGAGGTCATATTTACTGGTTCTCCAAACTACTCAAAATTTCCACTACCAGTTCTCCAGAACTGGTCAGAACCTGCTGAATAACACCTCTGATGGTGACCCTTATCCAAAATGTTCTAGTTTCACCTACTTTTTTGGAGAGTGCCCCTCCTTCCATCCTCCCCCTCCCACACATACACACATCTCAAAAGTTGAATATGGGCCTCTCTTCAATTCAATGTTGTGTACCGCTGTTATAAGGACAGGCAAGAAGGTACAGGATTTTTTAAAAAAAGCATAACACATTCACCACTGGTCTTATGAAAGCAGAATGAAAGCATATCATGAGTGAACCTTTGGGGACAGAAATTAGGCATAATGTCACAAAATCTTAAATGTGGAAAATGTGGAAATATTTGGAGTACCGCTGTCTGGGATGATAGCAACAAGAGACAGCACTACAATTTCACAAAATAATTGAAAACTAGTTTTTTTTTCAGTCAGGGCACCCCTGTGATCAAGCAGGAATGCTGTTCACACTTGGCTCACCCATTCAGAGCTGGAGAAGAACAATGCAGATGAAATGGCTCTTTCTTGCCAGCTCTAATTAAGGCTGAGGATCTCTGTTTTCTTGACCTACATTACATGGGATTTACACTTGGTAGGCAACTCGAATGGCAATCTACTTGGGTTAAGTCTTTGCCGGAAATTGGTTGTGATCAGTTTGAAGTGCAGTTTTAATCCATGTCAAAGCAAAAAGGAGAGGACCAAAGTTTCAGTAAAACCTTGTTGTTTCTGAAGGTTTGTCATCTGCAGCACAACAGTACAAACATAACTCATGTAAACATGAATTGTGGGAATCAACAACTTTGGAATTGACATCTTTGGAGCTGACATGAATAGTTTGAGTTCACAAATATTGAGCTTTAGCATACTTGATGTATCATGTTGAAAATACTGTTGCCAAAAATGTGACCATGTAAGCTACACGGCATAGAATGTGGTTTTTTGTTTTTTGTTTTGTTTTTTTGGTTACTCTCTTTGATATTTCACCCGGTATTAGTATCACACTGATGCAGAATTATCAAGAAACAGCAAAAACCCTTTTGGTGTCACTTGCAAAACCGTCCTTAGAATCTTTCAGTGTTTGACAATAATCTTTTTTCTCCAACTCATGCAATGTGTTCAATTATTTATCTTTCAGCCTTACTTTTACCAAACCTCAGTTCTTCCCTGAACACTAGTATTAAAAACAAAACTCTGGGGGGAAAAATATCCTAAATCCCCTCCCATCATCATATTGTTGTTCTATCCTGCCCACCCTTCATTCAACCCATTTGTTGAATAACCTTTGACATCTCATTTCCCTTCCCCCATCCTCAGCAATTCATTCTTCTCATCCGAGTTCATGCATGGTTTGTTTTTCTGAATTTGGCATAGATTAGATGGGCCAGATGCTCGTTTTCTTGTGAGCTTCTGACCAATGTTTGCTGGGGACTGCATTCCTGCCCCCACCCCCTTGGTTTATAACAGTGTGGGGAAGAGCTGGGTGAGTAGCGGGGGACAAAGCTGATTGTTTTCTTGCTTGTCCCAACTATTGTACCTGCTGGCTTGAACAAAGGTGCTAGCTTTTCAAAAAAAAAAAAGGCAAAATAAAAGCAGAGAGAAGGGGAGTCGGGGAGTAAGAGGCATCTACTATGTAACTGATTGCAAGACCTAGTTGTGGTGGTAATCAAATTGCTGTGCACAAAATGCATGAAGACTAGAGAGATTAATCTGAGACACTGTGAAACCTGAAGTCTCACTTAAGATAAGCCTCTGTACAAACAAGCTATACTGAATGTTCCCTAACAATCTCCCTTGCCATCTATCTCTGCATCCTCCTTGAATCCCACTTCTTTCCATGTCCTGAACATAAGACTCTAAGTTTTTGCTAATTTCACATCCAGCCTATGAGAAATGCACAAGACTTTGGCATCCCTGAAAGCTTGTAGCATCTAAGTCTATCTTACTATAATAAGTAAATACATAAAATTGCAGTACATATATACTTCAGTCTACATGGGTTTCTACCAGTGGTGGGGTTGTTTTTTTTTTACTACCGGTTCTGTGGGCGTGGCTTGGTGGGTGTGGCAGGGGAAGGATACTGTAAAATCTCCACTTCCTGCCAATCAGCTGGGACTCTGGAGGCAGAGAATAGATGGGGACGGAGCTAGTCAGAGGTGGTATTTACCGGTTCTCTGAACTACTCAAAATTTCCGCTACCAGTTATCCAGAACTGGTCAGAACCTGCTGAATACCACCACTGGTTTCTATTGGAGTCAGTGATGGCCAACATCATCTTGAAGCTTCAGTGCTGCCACACTGTAGCTGAAGGATAGGGAGGGGGGATTAGAGATAGCTGGGGTTGTGTAAACATTTTCATAGGCTGGTGTGCCTTTAAATTTATATAGAATATGGTATTGAGGTAAAATGATCAGTTTACTGAGATTTGTAGGGCCAGAAGTGGGAACCATATTTAATCCAGAGGGGGTTCTTACTCTGAAATTGAGCTGTTGGGAGGTGAAATGTTAATGCAACCATGCCTTTGATCATCGTATTAGTAGCATAATTTGACTGAGGCAAAACAGATTTCCTGGGAAATTGAAAGGCAATGCCCAATGCTATCATTTTTAGACTCTTTAAATAAAATTCACTCAAGGGGATTTCTTTGGAATCACCTTTGTTCATAGTTAGCATGTGAGCCCAGTCTGTTTATATATCTGACAAACAGTGGTTCCTGTTGAAACCCTCCCATCACTTCCTGGATATAATATACTGTAGTACTCAGGAAAGGATGGATTTCTGTTAACAGGACCCCCTTCATGAACTCTGATTCATCATAGAGGCGGCAATGGAAATTTCATAAGAGCAAGTAAGCTTTAGATTTTATTCAAAATCTCATATTCCTGGACTCACTCCAAGTCTTCTCAAGGTTTCTGCCATTCAACAAATGAGTTTGGCAGTGAAGCTCTGTTTTGAGTCATAACACAAGAATGAATTATTTTGGAACATTTTATAAGGTGGGTTTAATTTAGACCAACTTTAGTTTTGCATGAAATGCAATCATTTCCTTGGTACTGGTATTAGTGCAATGTCAGTAACGATGGAGAAAAAGTCTTTTCAGGAAAAAGTTTCCTTGCTTAACAAAAGTAGCAAACACCAAAATAAACCAGTAATCAGCTACATATATTGATCTATTTTAAAAAGCACATTTGTATAAATCTGTGATCCCACTGCTGCAGCTCAAAATCTAATAATTTTATTAGATTATTCTTTTTGAATTCCATTCAGTTTGTGTGTTATCTCTACCCACTGGAATGCAACAATGCATAATTTTGCTTCCATCCCTTATTAGAAATATGGCTTGTTATTGTCAATAGGTATCTAGTTATACCTGTTTTGCTTCTTGAATACAAATCACTCAGTCTTGATTTAAACAATCCGGCTTATTGCAGGTCTCTATTTTATCTAAGCTGGTCATCCTGCTCAGGTGTTATAAAATCTGGAGTGTTCACCCATTCTTGACCAATGTTGCTCAAATAACACTTGAAAATGTGTTCATTACTAATGCTTGAAGGAGAAAAGCTTTAGCAAGTACGGGCTTCTATGCAGGTGACTACTTGCAGGATCCTGGCTCACAAGGAAGCAAATCACCATAAATCTGTATGTATTTATGGTTCTTTCTCCTACAGACATTCTCATTGAATGAATAAATGTCTACAGGAGATAAGCATCATTTCAGTGAAATCAGGGGGAAATGGGACTTCCCCAGAATAATCAAGATTTTCTAGTGTCTCAACAGAGCTTCTGTCTTCAACTTAAGGAGCCACTGATAGCATTTTCTTCTGCAATGTAGATGAAAAAAAAGAAATGCAATGTGGGGGGGAAGGCAAAACCTTCCTTGAGTTGGACTTGCCTCTTGGTGATTTTATGGATCACAGTTTGAGTTTTTTCACAACAATATGCAAATGACTTGCATAAGATGATGTACCTTTAGTATTTAACACCAGATAAGTTATCTAAGATGTATAAAGGTAAGTCAAATGAATGTTGGAAGTGTAAAAGTAAAGAAAGGACTTTTATCATTTACGGTAGACATGCAATAAAGCAAAAAAAAAGTATGATTCATTTTTTAATACAGAAAAATTTGAAAATGGAGATAAAAATGAAACTAGAACTTTTCCTTTTGGGCCTAATAGAAAAAAAACTGGAGAAAAAATTTGGAACTTTGTTATCATATATGTTGACAGCAGCAAGACTGTTGTATGCACAAAAATGGAAGGACACTTCAATTCCTAATACAGACAAATGGTTGCAGAAGTTGATGGAGTTGGCTGAAATGGCAAAATTGACTACTTTGATTAAAGAAAAGAAGATAAGTACTTTTGTTTCCACATGGAGACTGCTTCTGAACCTCGTGCTTGAAGTGGAAAAGAATAAAACTTTGATTTTTGGTTTTACTGAGTAGATTGATAGATCTTTACAGAAATGGCTGGTTCATATTATTATGAAAAAGCAAAAAGTTGTGATTTGATGTTAATGCCTTATTTTACTGCAACAGAGAGAGTTGGAAGTCAATGTTTCTTTTTCTTTCTTTTTTTTTCCTTATCTTTCCTCACTTCTCTTCCCCCTTTTCCTCCCCACTGGTTTTCTATTTACTTTTGTATTTTACAATATTTTATAACTCAATAAAAATGTTAAACTGAATAGGCAAATGGCTTGCTACTACTTTCTGTTAGAATCTTATTTTCACTTTCCAGTCTAGACTACCGTATTTTCTTGATGCTTTGCCATCTAATGATGCACCTAACCTGTTTTTAGAGATCAGCAAGGTTGGCTAGGTGCTATGAAAGAAAAATAGAAAAAGTAGACTTTGAAGCATTTTTGTAATGCTGTTTTCCTGCCAAAGGTATTGAAAAAAAGCTATATACTACAAAAACCACAGCCATAAGTAGATATGTAAATCATCCCAACAATTAAAGGACCTTCAAAATAGCCCCTTTCTTTAGACTTTACAAATTTTATGCCTCAGCCAATCTCACTTTGAAAATATCTTGAACTAGCTGCTTCTTCATAAAAGGCTCAAAGCAGCTGCTCAATTGCATTTAGAGAATTGTTCCTTGCTTTTCTCTGATCAGCTCCCTGGGACTTCTTGAGCAACTGTTATGTTCATAGCATGTGAGGGCCCTTTTCAGACAACTTGGAATTTGTCTAAGTGTGTCCCTTATTTATTGTCTAAATAGTTAATTAGAGAGGGAGTCTCCTTAGGTACTGTATGCATATGCAAGACTTTCATGAATATTCCAGAACTGCAGCAGATCATGAATGTGCAAAATATATTTGTGTTCCTTTTACTGGTTTTGCTCAGACTCCCTCAAAATACTCAAGACAGAGCCATTGAATAAAAACTATTAACTGTGAAGTCGGCCAAAACATGGCTTTTTTGGATAGAATTCCTCTGAACTTCCCACTACAGTAGGAAAGAAAAGGAGTCATGTGGAATTTCATTAACAAGAACAATAATATGACGTAGCCATACCTTCAGACAGCATCCTTAGGCTTTTTTCCTTAATACCAAAAAGCAACTGAACAGTTAGAATAAAATGGACTGTCCATCTGCTATGGGACCAAGAAACTCTGTGGAACCATGTTAAAAGTCTACTACAGCTGAGGTAAGGAAAAATATGGAACTGAGGCTCACTTGTTCCATTCTTCTACTAAGCTTTCCTCAGCCATCTGCTGACATCATCAGAGTATTAAACTACCATTACAGAGATCTCTGCCTTTATATGTCATTAGTCAACTTGGCCATTGTGCATGTAGTAGGCCCTTCCAACTGTCTCCCACAGCAGATGGCTGACAAAAGCTTAGTAGAATAAAATTTTAATTATTTTAGTTCCAGAGTTCATAGAACGTCTGTTTCTTTTTTTACAAGTATACCTGGAACTTGTATTTTTAGAATAGTTTGTCATACACACACAGACAGACAGAGAGAGAGAGAGAGCGAGAGCGCTATTTTCCACAAAATAACTAGTGAAGTTGTTTAGTTTTATTCCATTTCAAAAATAAGACGCTTCTATGTACAAGTGAAAAAATAAAAAAAGGCCTTTCCAATCTAGATATGTGTGAGGGGAGGGGAACTTGTTAGGATTTAAAAAAGAGAACTACTGGCCTTATACTAGCATTTTTTTAGTAATTTGGTAGCTAAATATATTCCTTGCCATGGAGAAGAAAGAGAGAGAAGAAAGAAAGGAAGGAAGAAAAGGAAGGAAGGAAAGAAAGAAAGAAAGAGAAAGAAAAAGAAAGAAAGAAAGAAAGAAAGAAAGAAAGAAAGAAAGAAAGAAAGAAAGAAAGAAAACAATTTGGAAGGCAGAGTTCCAACTGATTGTAGCTAAACAAGGTCTGTTTTATTTAAAAGACTAGTATGGAATTCTGGACTTCATAGATCATTACCTTCATGATGAAAGGCATATCAGCAGTTTTATGACCATAGGAAAACAAGTGACTGACATGACATTCTTCACTAAATGCAATCATTAGCTTTATAAAATGATAAGGTGATGAAATTTTTAAAACCACCCGTATCTTTCAGTCAGGCAAATCCACCTTTTTGCAAGCTATATGATTTTGTCACAGCATTTAGAAAGCAATTACTCACCATGCAGGCTTTTAAAATTCAGGGATGAAGGTAGTAATTTGAGATTTGTGATTTATGGAGTATAAAAAAGGTTCATTGACTGTCATGTTCAAAAACTATAGAAAATACCTTAAAATATTTGGGTTTTTTTAATTTATCTCAAGGAAATCTCAACCTTCCATAGTTCTTCCAAGAGAGTTCCAAAAAAGTTCTCTTTCAAGAACTTCTTGAAAGAGGTTCTTCAGCAACCTTTCTTCAGCAAGCCTGCTGCTTGAAGCCACTACAGTTGGAGAACATGATTTTTGATGCATAGCAGGAGAAAAAATGGATGCAAGATGCTTCCCCACTGGACTGAGGTCAATTAATGAAAGATCTTGTCCTGCCTTCAAGAAAGAGTTACAATATATTAGCATTGCAGCAACTTCATTCATATTGACTCATAGACTAGCTTCTGGTTTTGAAGCAATGGGTCTCTAGCAGAAGCTATTTACTAAGACATAGGACATCTCTAAGCAACCTTGGAGGATGTATGATTTATTGAGGACTCTTGATTAACCAATAGGGATGTATCTTCCCTATTTGTCTTTACTGCAATGAAGCTGAATTAAAATGAATCTAGATAACTTGCCTTTTTCATGACTGTCTGTAGATTCAATGTCATAACTATTTCAATCAGCTTTGAAAATGTGGAGTTTGGCCTAAAATTGCACATTCCTGAGGAATTCAGTATATTTTTTTCTTCCAATAATAATTACCTCCATTATCTGTAATCCCCCCTCCCTATCCCTCAGCTCCAGTGTGGCAACACTGAAGCTCCAAAATGGCTTCAGTCAGGTCAGTTTCAGGGTTGACACTGCATTCTTCAAAGAGGGTTTATGAACTATAGCAGCCTATGATCTGTAAATCAGAAGTCAGAGCAAAGTGGGACATTTCATTCCAATATGTTGTTCATGCCTTTAGGTGTCACAAACTGAAACTGTTCTACACTCCAGAGACATTAGTAGACATGCCAAGAATGGATTTAATATTAATTATGGCATCCAGATTATGCTAGATGTAAAAGATGCAATCAAGCAGTCAAGTTAATGGTTTAATTTTTGAAGATTAAGATTCTTCTTCTGCTTTTTGTAGGTTTTCAGGCCAATGAAGACTTCTGGAACTCTTAAGTTCTTAAGTTTGTTGGTCCTAATAAAATTACTGTCCAACAATGGATCTAGTTTTTTAAAAAGAATTCTCTAGAACCAAGCTGTCTCTTGATTTTAAAATAAGCAAAATTCAATCCACTTGTTCCAAAAATGTTTCTATTTGCATTATCTCTGGAAGATGATAATTTATATCAAACAAATCCTGACACTTCCATATTAGTCATATAGATCAGCTGAAAGGAACCTAAATGACTAAACTTCCTTCTATTGGCTTCACAATGTGGTGTAAGTCACACAGAACTTTAAGGAAATAATTGTGTTCAACCTGAAACAGTTATTCATTTGATTATTTGTATTGGTGGAAGTACTGTATGACTGAGCAGTTAGTATAAATAGATTACTTCACTAACTTTTTTTCAAACTTTTTGCTTTAAGACTCCTGCTCGTAAGAATCATCTGTGTTTGATTATATCATAGCATCATACTATAAAATATTGTGACTTGAACCAGTGTTTAAAATTCATTTTCGATAACAAGGGTGTGTGTACATGTAAGAGCATGTGTTTCCTGATTTGAGGGAAGTCCTGATCATAAACATTTTAAAACATGCCAAAATATTTGTCTGAAATGGTTTTATTTTAGATCTTTTCAGCTGGTCAAGCAGATACACTGAAATTTAAAACAGGAGGGAAACCCTATATTGCAAGCATAGTAGCAACATACAAATACACCCCACCTTAACAAAAAACAATTTCAATTTCAATTTTCTATTTCCATTTCTATTTTCTGGAAAAGTTTTTCATTAATTACCCAACCCAAAGTCCGTAGGGTAATTTCACATGGCCTTTTGCCATCTGCGTTTCTGAAACAGTGACACTGTATTTTAATAATAGGTTACCTATTGCTCTAATGATGCATTGTTATTAATGCTGTCATGTAATCTGGGCTTTTAAATGAAATTTAATGATTCATCTCTTTAGCAGCGATATGAACAATACTGGCTGAATAGATCACCTTGGCTCTCACATAGATTTCCTTCAAAATGGCTTTGGTGTGTTTGTAATATCCTCCAGAACCAATTGTGTCAGAAAGATTGTTCACTGATTTGGAAAACTAAACAGAGTTGAACCTTGGATAAGAATCTATATAGTAGTGTAGACTCGGAAATTAAAAAAAAATGCCAGAAGACAAATGCTTCTTTATTGACAAAAAAATAAATAGCATGAACCTGTCCATGAAGCTCAGGTGAAGGAAACAGAGTCTCTACTTTACCAAAACAGCCAGGAATGCAAAATGAAAAGGAAAATCTGTTTATTTTGTCCCCAGCAAGATATCAGCATTATGTATTGTAAACAGATTTTCTTTTTCATTTTTTTCCTCCCCCTTTCCTTCTTTTTTAGCATACTTTTATTTCACTCACTCTGTATTATTGCTATGAGCAAAAACATCCTGCAAGCTCTAAAAGGAAGGACGGAGGAAGGGAGGGAGGCAGGAAGACATATGCAGAGATAACGAAAAAAATTAAATTCAGTACATAGGCTGACTTTTAGAATCCATTATTATATTTTGCTATACCTCAGGGTTTGTATTATTAGAAGAAATGAAGAGGAGCTTGCAAAATTTCAGGAAAATAAAAACAAAAATATCCCACACAAATACTGTACAAGCGGCGTTCAGTTTTCTCTCAGTTTATATCTCCTGTGTTTATTTCTCCAGAAAACAGTTTACAAACAGTGTAATTCATACTGTGTAGCCACTAGGGAGAAAGTCAGAAAATACAAAGAAGGCTCAGAATGAAATCATAGAAGGGGGTTGAGGAATTTATTACGCTAGGCTAGTTCATCAGAAACCTAAGGACTCAAAAACAAACAAATGCCGTTTTCTTCCTCAACAATTTGGTTGTTCCAGGGGTCTTTCCCTGTTTCCAGCCCCTCCAACCTCCAACCTCCCACTCCAGTTTTGAATTTTAAAAAATCCTCTGAGAATATACTGTCTCTGGGGCTTGTGCAGCTAAGAAACATTTTGTGAACTGTTTCATCCTCAGCCAAGCCAAGCACCTCAGAAAACTTCACTATGCCAGTCTATCCCTCCTACCAAAAACACCGAATTAGCTATTAACTTCTTAAGAAACTTAAACAGATTGATGATTTGAAGACAGCAGTCGAAATAGTAGCGGATAATAGCTGTGGACTAACTACAGACATCAGTTACTTGCTGTGGCGCCTTTCTTCCAAAGCAGTTCAAAAGAAAGAACATAATGATCCTTATTATCATGAACTGTTTCAGGCCTCAACATCATCCAAAGTTCATGCTGCTACGTTCAGGAAATAGCATACAATGTTATTCCTAATTTACTCACAGGAGTATAATTTGGAGAGTACACGAAGGGCAGCTCTTGTCTGTGTTTTAGACCAGAAATGGATGGATTCTGTGCTGTAATTTTCTACGATTTAATCTGCCTTGCAAAGTCTAATAGATAAATGATTTCTACTTACGCTTCATTTTGTCTCTGTCTCTGCAGCACTCGGAAGTTGGAAACATGACCCTCTCATAAAGTAGTAAAGGAATTATTGCAGCCCCTGAGTCTGCCTATATCTTATTTAGATCCATCTTTTTTAATGTTCAGGAGCTTTCACCAAGAACATTTACCTCAGGTAGGAGATTATCCTACCTTAATTAATCAGGTCCAACCCTGCATAGTTCTTCAGGTCAACCAAGGTCAGCTTGGTGAGCTCACCTAAAAATGTAAGGCTGAGAAAAGCAACTATGTAGGGTTGGACCTGATTAATACTTTGGTATGAAGCCACCAAGAAATTCCAGAGTTGTATACTACCTTGGTAAGACTTTAAATCTTCCTGAAATAGGCTGGCAATAACAGCCAGTGCTATAACACTCTTGTATTGTTGCCAAGAAAATCCTACAACTGTATCTCTGAAGTCACCAGGGTTGAGTTTGACTCTAAAAAGACTTTATCCTTACCATAATGTCAGGGATTAGGCCAGATACCTTTTGCAAGCAAAGCAGATGCTGAAAGCTCCTTGATGCTCTCTGAACTTGCTGGTTTTCTTGCAGACATTTCATTACCCAAACTAGATAACATCATTATGGCAAAAAGTAGATGCTTTACCATTGAGATACAGTACACGCCCTTCTTCCATGGGATATCTCTCTCATCTCTGTAGGTCTTGTTTAGCCTCATTTAATGACCCCATAATCCCTTGCGGGGTGGAGTCTGGGCAAATGAATGGAGCTGAGTGTTTACTGGCTGGATGCCATTCCTGTTGCCAATACGGAGTTTTTTTCCAGCAGATCAGTGGTGGGTTTCAAAAATTTTTACTACCGGTTCTGTGGGTGTGGCTTGGTGGGCATGGCATGGCTTGGTTGGCATGGCTTGGTGGGCGTGGCAGGGGAAGGATACTGTAAAATCTCCATTCCCACCCCACTCCAG
>JANHZT010002100.1:249908-260262 GCA_032468215.1 Stegonotus admiraltiensis | reverse complement strand
TTCTGTTCTGTTCTGTTCTGTTCTGTTCTATTCTATTCTATTCTATTCTATTCTATTCTATTCTATTCTATTCTATTTTTCCATGCTCAGCAGTTTTGGGTGTCTTTTCTCACACTTGCTACATTTGTATTGTTCATTGAAGAAAATATAAAAGAAGCAGAGGGATTTCTGCTGAGTTATTCCCACATGAACCAGGGGGGAAAAGACCCACCAACCCTCAAATAACCCCTGGTTCCGTATGTGTAACGAATGAGACAGAAACAAAGCACTGTTGAAAAGAGTTCTACAAAAGAAGCATTGTCTTGCTTGAAAACTATAATAATTACACTGGCATCTAGTCAGCCACTTAATTTCTATATTAGCTGAAAGGCCTTTTATATTTATATTTCCTTTTCTGAACATCATTTTTCCTGGGCTGAATTGGAGGACCATTTCTATCAGAATTGGAATGATGATCCAATGATTTGCATTTTCAGCTTCAAGAGACTTCTCTATTTTTTCCTTTTCTTCTTTCAAATGGTTTTGTGGGTGGTTCCTTGGTGGCAGCCATGATCTTTCTTTGCCAGAGACTCTCCTTCCCCTCTTAATCAATGTCAGTAATCCCAGCAATCCTCCGAGATTCCCTAGCCCAGCCTTCTTCTTTTCCAGTTTTCCTCATAGTTTCTCTTGAAGAGATTCCAACTGATCCTAGGGACAGGCTGATTCATATGTGATCCTCAGCCAGAGGTGGGATTCACTTACCTTCCCTACCAGTTACCAAATGTGAGTGCATGTGCCACCTCTGTGCATGCGCACGGCCTTCTGCGCATGCGCAGTGCTCGCGCATTACATCCGTGTGAGTGGGCGGAGCCTCCACAGTCGCCGCTACTGGTTCACCCAATCTGAAGAGAACCAGCTCAATCCCACCACTGTCCTCAACCATGGTTAATTTGGTCTTATGTGAACTCAGGTATTGTTTGTCTGTCACAACTGACAATTAAGCAGGAAGGAATGGACTCAATACAGTTAATAAATCATGGTTTGTGGCATAGTATTTAGATGCAATCTCAGCCATTGTGGCTTATTTAACCAACTACTGTAATATTCAACCACTGAACCCAGGTGGTTATTGATTTTACAAGCCAGAATAAATTGATATTCTCTCGAGATAAATTTAAGTGAGATTCCAATAGCTGCTCTGCGATTGCTCTGGAAGATTCACAGAGAAATAAAAAGTTGGAAAATTATTTATTTACACAATGTATATGACTGCCTATCTCAAACATATGACTCTGACCAGCTAACAAGAAATAAAAACAACATCATAACAAAACAATAAATAACAAATATAGCATCCCAGATAAAATCAATCTATACAATCATTATATGGTCTCAAACACAAACAGGCCCCCAGTCTCAGTAACAGAACCAGATCTCAAAGCGCTTATGGCAAGCATCTGGAAAGCCAGTTTAGTGTAGTAGCTATGGTGCTTGCCTACAAACCAGGAGACTGTGAGTTCTAGGCCTCCCCTAGGCATGAAAGCCAACTGGGTGACTTTGAGGAAGTCACTTTCTCTGGGCCCAACCTACATCATAAGGTTATTATTGTGGGGAAAATAGGAGACAGCAGTATTAGATATGTTTGTTGTCTTACATTTACCAAATATATGAGGATCTAATCTCTGAGGGAATCGTGTTTAAGAGGGTGGGCACCATAAAATAATTTAACAGTACCACTTAACACTATACTGGCCTTCATAATGAGATCTTAGGATTTCATTTGGAGGTAGGAAAACTGCCTTCTGAATAGTATTTATTTATTTGTCAAATTTATATGGCCCTCAATCTCATTCAAAGTGATTCTGGGCAGTGCACAACAAAACTTACTATTAAAATTTATTGCAAAACTAATCAAAACCAATTCAAAGAGTAATCATGTATAAAAGTACATATTGTTACCCTCTAATTTTTTATCATCCATAACCACTGGCCATCATGGTTGGTGCTGAATGGAGATGGTATTTAGTTCTCCAGTCTCCATCCAAATGCTGAAATGCATAAGAAATTACAACAGGGATGATTGATGCTTGGGGGTTTTGCAGCAAATTTAGGGAATGGCTTTGTCCAATGCCTACTCAATCTTTGAGGTAACCCAGGCACTAAATAGGACTGCTCCCAAGTGGATTCTCTTTGTCTCCAATCTTAGAGGATTCCATTATATTTTGATTCAGAAACCTACCAATTCTGGAAGAGTGCCAACATTTCCTTTTGATGAGGTTGTGTTTAGCCTATAAGAAAAAGCTCCCAATCTGAGCATTTATAGATCCTGGAAAAAAGTGTAATAGGCACTATAGTAGGGGGATATTTGCCCAACTTCAACTGCTTTATCAGTTGGAGCTCTTCCTAGAACAGTTGGATTACTGTGATTTACTCAGTGTGGTGCTGTCCCTCCCTTGACAACCATCTGAGAATTCCAGCTGGTGCAAAATATGACTGTGTGCTTACTAGTCAAATTCATGAATGACACGTGAATACCTCTAGGAGAGCTATATTAGCTACCACTTTGTACAACTGAAGTATCAGGTTATAACTTATCAAACATAAATGTCTTAGTTCCAGGACTTTTTGAGACTGGGTATCTCAGCAGAACTTCCCCACCAGTATGGGAAAACAGACAACACAGTTAAGTGAATGTTGCACCATTTTATTATCTTTCCTACCACAGTTATTAAATGAATTGCTTCAGTTGTTAAGTTAGTAATGCAATTGTTAAATGAATCTGGCTTCTCTATTAACTTTGCTTGTTGGATTGTCATAAAAGATGATTGCATGACCCCGGGATATTGCAACAGTCATAAATACATGTCAGTAGCCAAGCATCCAAATTTTGATCACATGATGACGGGGATGCTGCAATGGTTATAAGTGTGAAAAACAGTCATAAGTCACTTTTTTCAGTGGCATTCAAACAAACAAATGGTCGTAAATCAAAGACTGCCCGTATTGTAAACCTCAAAGATGAACTTGGGAGACCCAGTTTCAAGTTCAGCTTTAGCCACGGAAACTCATTGTATGGGTTTGGGCCAGTCACTTTCTCTAACCCAGTCTCACTTGGTGTTGTATACAATGATTGTGTACACTACCTTGAGCTCCTGGAGGAATAGTAAAATCTCAGGCTAACAAATAACATTTCCAAGCAAGGTGAGAAGGCTAAATATATGAATATTGATGAAGCAAAGTGATTTCAAAAGAGGGAAGATAAGCAAGTCAGATATGAAATTCATTTCCTCATGCTGCTAAAAGGCAAAGGGTTTGTTAATATGCAAAAGAAAATATTAATTAATCTGCTGGAGAATATATCTTGCAATTAAAATTAATAAACATTCATAAAGAACATACAACATTATGCTTCAATGCTTTATAGAGATGCTGAAGACAGAATTCTAACAGGCAGCTAATGAGTGGCAGATGATAACAGCTTAGCTATTGCTATTCTGGAAAGTTGCCAAAATGGAAATACTTACAGATAACATGATTCCGAAGGCATCAATCATAAATAAACACATTCTATGGTATGTCTAGTAGTTCTCCACTAGACTGACAAAAAATGTAGCCCCCATCATTCTGCTGCAGTTGCAGAACCTCACATCCCAAAGGCATGAATTGTGTCTTTAGCAGAATGGATTTAATAGTGTGTACAACATGCATTTTATCCCATTCTTAAATCAAGTATATGAACATATGTATGGCCTCATCGGTTATTGCTAAAGGACAACAATCAAATGCTTCTTGAAATACGACATTTCCATTCAATAACAGGCAAGTACTTGGTAACCCACCAACAAAGGTGGAAAGATGTTCCGTTCCTAAGGAACAATGATGAATGCTGCAACAGGTATAATTCAATCAATGAAATGTTAAACTTCTGATGGCTGTTTTTATTAAGGCCAGAGATGTGCCTCCTCAAAGATTCTTCTGCCAACATCATCAACAAAGGCTGTTCTGATTGGACCTTTGAAGAAGAGGAAAATGTTGCCAAGACAAATCTCAACTTCCTCCATAGAAGAGATAACAGGGAAGTTCATTCCCTCAAACCTCCCACATGGAAGAAATGAATGCTATTCATTCATTCATTCATTCACCCATTTCAAGTCCTGACCTTGATATTGATGCATTTGGATAGAGAATCTGACCTAGGGACCAGATTCAATTCCCCACTCCAATTCTGAACAATGTTTTTTTTTTAACTAGACAGTATAGTAACAATCAGCCAGCACAATTCATCCATGGAGGAAACCATCACTCTGTTTGCTAATCAGGCTTGTTGATCTGAAGAGAAGGGGTAGCATTCATCCTGGGTTTTTTTTCAACACGAATTTCAGTGGGCAGAGCAAATGTATTGATGCATTTAATCAATGCGCTTATTGCTTCCTTCTTACCTGACTCAATGGTTAAAGCAACTCCAGGCAGCAGACATGGTAACAAACAATTAAAACAAGTAGAAGAAGGAAAAGAACACCCAACAACAATAAAAAATACAATATTGTTTATTTGGAAACAATCAATCCTGTATACAGGCCCTGCTGGAAAACCCAGGTCTTCATAACTTCGCTAAAGAGCAGTGGAGTCAGGACTGTAGTGTTGTGGCCCACTGGCGGCCAGCAGAGTGAGGGGATTGGGGAGGAACAGGGGCCAGTCCTGGGGGCTGGGGAAAGCTTGGATGAGGGCTCTGCGTCAGAGGCAGAGAGGGAGATAGACAGCAGTGAAGCAGAGGAACAGCTGGAGCCCGTTCCCAGTGTGCGCATGCACAGAGATGCCAGAAGACAAGAACAACTAAAAAGCAGGGTCAACTTGGGAGTAAAGCCACACCTTGGAGATGATTGGCCCCTCCCATAAGAAACAAAAGAGGAGCGAACAGGGAGGGGAGCGAATAGGGACAGGCAATACTTTATCATTTTTACCATTGTTCCATAAGTTGGGGGAAATAGGAGATTTTTTTTTTCCATTGAAGATGTAACATCTCTCTTGATCCAACTGCAATCTGCTTCCTTTTTTGTTTTTTCGAACCCTGAAGCACAGGCAGCATGCAAGACAAAAACCATTTTTACTGTCAGATTCTTTGATCCCAAGTTTTTGATTCAGTCAACACCACACTGTTGAGATAGGACTGTTAGAAAAGTTTTTAGTTAGGTTGTAGAGGTCAATAAGATCTTGGAATGCCCCAGCAGCTACAATCAAGCCAAATTTCTTTTATCAAGAAAACTTTAATTGTTTATTTAAAAACCAATAAACTATTTACATTTTAAATCACACAACATTGTCAGGTCAATGTATTTCTGTGCGTGTTGTGCTGAGCTGAGCCAGAGCCAGAGCCAGAGAGTGTGTGCTATAGCTAGATAGATAGAGCTATGTCTGAGAGGAAAGGGGGTCATATTTATAGGGTGGCTAAGCCACTCCAACTTCAGTCCCTTAAAAATGGAGGGAAAGTACAAACACAAAACCATCCTTCCAGTATAGACAGTGTAGTTCAATGGCACTATTCCAGATTATATCTGACAAGGACAGACACTATTTTTAACTTTAACAAACCATTATTCAAATGTGGACAGTGTTAAAAACTAGAACAATTCGAACCAAAAGGAGAACACAACCTTGCTCAGTTTCTTCATTATCGAAAGCTTTGTTTCAGAGAAAACTATTTTAATGTTGTTTGAAGATACTGCTATAAGGGTAGCTGTCCAGAAAGATTATGGTTGGCTGGATAGAATTAAGCCATCATATAACAGACAGGAAAATTTTGGTGTGTGTGTAAAAAGCCTTTTAAAGTTCTTTCAAGAGAAACGAAAATCATCAGAGGCATATTTAGAATTTATCCAGTCATTTGGGGAAAAGGGCATTGAGAAGACTTTTTAAAAAAATTGTTATCAGCATTTTCCTCAAAATAGAAAGCACTATATCATTAAACCTGTTTTAATGTTTCAGTTTGAAACGCTACGGCAGAAAGCTGAGGAATAGGACTGCTAGTCAGAAATCGCTCAGGAGACCCATAAGGAAGAATGAATGTTGTGGGGAATGGAAATTAACAAAGCAGCAGGAAGGTTCTTTCTGCAAATCTCTCCACAGGCAATGCTTACCTGGACAGAGAGCTACATGGATTCAAATGATGGACTACACTGAAGGATATTTAGCAATATAATCCAGGTTCTTTCCCTGACATTAGCAGAACAAGGCCAAATCTTCATCTACCAGCTAACCCAGGGTGGTCTTGTTCCCACAACACATTTACCTTGGTCAGTGTGAGGTAGTGTATTGTAAAAATGCTAAAACGATATCAGTTTATCCAATCAACTATGCCCAGGGAAATTAGATTTACTCCTAAATAGGCTCAGTTTCACATGGGTTTATTTCAACTCCATTTAGGCATCTGAATCAGGGGAATAACAGAACCAGTCAATTTCTCAGTTTTGTATATCCAGGCTTTTTTTAAAAAAATGGAGAAACAAACCAAAAAAGCAAAACAGTCCATTCGAAATGTCACTGCTGAGATCAGATAATATAAAACATAACATCCAAACCCTGATTGACCAGTAAAACTATCCCTGCCCATCTGGAGAGTAAAAAAAGCGGGGAGCATTAATGGTATAATGAATAATGTACAGTATGAAAAAGTTCACAGGATATCAAGAACCCCTTGATTACAGAAACAGTTTTATTTGCACATTGTTTGGTTGCTAGTAAAGAAATCTGACTGGATAATGGCTGCTTGGGTTAAAGTGTATTATAAATAGGATTGATGCCAAGCAAGGTTAAGTGAGCTATGAAATATTCTGACAATACCTTAGCTTCTCTTCTACTTCAGTTTATGTCAGACAGTTACTCTTGTGTTTCCTACTGATTGAGAAATAGAAATTGTCCACTATCTACAGATGCAAGAGAGGAATGTATTTTCCTGTAGTTGGTCTGGTAGGTTTACCAGAGGATAGCAATTATTTGAATATAAGTATCCCCAGAATTTATACTTCCCCTTACACTTGGATGGGCTGTAAATAGAACCATACTGCATTTTGCTTGCTGAAGAAAAAAATGAGGATACTGAGAAGTAGCTTTTAAAAAATGTTCTAAGAAAGTATCTACTTAACTTACCTGTCTACAGAGGAAACAGCAAGATATCATGCACGCCAAATTACATCTCTGGAGCATATTTATAATCCGACCAGAAATCAGTTCGTTAAATAGAGAAAAGGAAAAAAGAGCCATGGAAGATGAGAAATGTCTACTTAAAATTGTTGTCCCAAATAAATATAATGGACATTAATGGGTGCTTCTTTTCCACTGCCAGGCAACAGCAGCCCAGCTCAATTTGATTCTCAGAAATAACTTCCATTGAAATTTCACTTTGGTCCTGATTTACTGTAGTGCCCCCTAATCCTGGCAGCAGAAAGAATGAAAATAACACTAATTAAGGAAATACAAAAGTGGAAGCTCTAAAAGGGTATCCATTGACATTCTTCGGTATGGAATCAAATTTGATTTCAGGCATGCTTGGTTTCACATGGTTGTTTCTCTCTCTTTTTTTTAGATTGCCATCTATTTGCCTGGCACATTATAGGATACATGAGCCTGTAGAGCCTGCTTAACCTTGGTTTCTAAATTCAAGTCTGAATATGGCAGGACGGAGGTTAGCAATGGAGCCTCTGAAACCTTATATTAGGCACTAGAGTCCCAACATCGCCCATGATTCAGTTGGTGTAGAAACACAATACAAGACCTAATGAGCCTTTGTTTCAATTTCTACAATGTCTTACCTGTCAATGACTTCTTCAGTTTCAACCACAATAATACATGGGCAAACAATCGATACAAAGTCAAGGTAAACCGCTTCAAACTCGATTGCAGAAAATATGACTTCAGCAACAGAGTGGACACCGCCTGGAATGCTCTATCCAACTCTGTTGTTACAGCCTCAAATTCTCACAGCTTCAACCTTAAACTGTCTACCGTGGACCTCACCCCATTCCTAAGAGGTCCTTAAAGGACCCTGTCCTACTGTCCCCATTTATCTGTACTTACTTCCTTTGTTTATGTTTATGTTTAGACCTATACCTGCTATCTGATAAACAAACAAACAAACAAACAAACAAATCTATAATGGGTTTAAGTCATAAGGAAGGGTATGATGGTGTATATACTGTATACACTGTTATTGTACTCTAGGTATCAACCTGTTGACCTTCAAATGTTTGGTGTGTTTTTGTCTATCCTAAAACAGCCTCATAAATAAGTTATTCATCAATATTTTTGTTAAGCAACCAAGAATCTTGTATTTGTGTTCCATTTCCAGCATCTATTCAAGATTGGAAAGAAAGATAACTCATTTTTTTTCTTTTCACAAAGCAACACTAATCTGGCCCTTACTGATCTAGGATTAGAATTGGTACATTTGTTTGAAACTTGTAACAAAATATGTGTACCGGTATTTAAGTCTAGCTTTTCTTCCTGTGGAGTAATGGTGGTTAAAGCCAACATGGCAAATTACATATCGCTGGACTTGACAACTAAATGTTTTCAAATATTTTTCTGTCATGTTTTTTTCTTGATGACTGGAGCAATAAGATTCACCACAGAAAATGATGGGAATTGTAATCCAATAGATTTTGTTACCATAGATGAGGTCTCAACAGTGGACAATCTGAGGAACATGATACTCTGAAAGAAAATAATGTTTCAAAAGTATGTTTGAATATGCTATATTTCTGTAAGAGAAAAGTTAAAAGGGAAGCTTAGTTTAGTGAATAAAAGTTTAATGTAAAGTTAAGAGAAGGGGCTCTTATAATTCATTTTTTTCGTGGCAGAGATATTATGAATAAGAATCTGGGTTTATTTATAAACTTGCCCTTTATTCTGTTTTTCTTGCAATTTTACCATATATTAAAATGGAAGGCAAATTGCAGTTAATGCTAATTTTTCTGACAATAAAAATGCCTTAAGCAAACATAAAGCCAAAGAAAGTAGCAGCTTAAACAATCTTGTATTCCCTGTAAATATCTCTTTAGATTCTTTTTATGAGTCATAGCTTCGTAGTATCAATACTAAGAAGTATAATCCTAAAGGTTTATTAAATGTAAGACTACTTTTATTAATAGTTTATTATTCATTAATAAACTACTGGATTTTGCCACAAATATTTAACTGCATTTAAAAAAGATCCAAGGGACTTTACACTTTTCTTATAACCAATTATCTCTTGTTTGTGGCTCTTTCTAACACATAGGTCATTCGTGCTCGTAAAAACAAAGTACTGTTTTAAAGTACTGTATTTTAAACAGACTTTAATTTCTTTATACTTTTTCATTCACTTAAGGTAAAGGTTCCCCTCGAACATATGCGCTAGTTGTTCCCGACTCTAGGGGGCGGTGCTCATCTCCATTTCAAAGGTGAAGAGCCAGCACTGTCCGAAGACGTCTCCGTAGTCATGTGGCCGGCATGACTAAGCACCAAAGGTGCACAGAACGTTGTTACCTTCCCACCAAAAGTGGTCCCTACTTTTCTACTTGCATTTTTTACGTGCTTTCGAACTGCTAGGTTGACAGAAGCTGGGACAAGTAACAGGAGCTCACCCCATTACACAGCACTAGGGATTCAAACCGCTGAACTGCCAACCTTTCAATCGATAAGCTCAGTGTCTTAGCCACTGAACCACCATGTCCCTTCATTCATTCACTTAGAACTCACTAAATATTGAGAAACCTTTCAGTCAAAAGCCTTATTTTCAGCAGGTTAAGAGAGCGGAATTGCCCCAAATTGGGTGGATGCGTATAGTGTGAGCTATCACCACTGTAACTGATCAAAATATGCAAAACTTTGCAAATTCAGTGTGCCTTATTACTGCATTTATTCTGTTTATAATACATTTAATACATTATATATTTACTTTTGAGAGTTTGAGGTAGTGGTTAAGGCACTGACCTAGGAGCAGGGAGTCTGTGAGTTCTAGTTCTGCCTTAGGCAAAAAGTTAGCTGGGCGACCTTGGGCCAGTCACTCACTCTCACTCTTAGGAAGAAGACAAAGGAAGACTATTTCTTTTCTTTTTCTTTTTATATTTATCATGGCTTTAATCTTTCTTTATAAATTATATAAAAATGGGGGAACATGTATGGTTACAGAACTTCTAAATGCAGCTCCATTTCTTACTTAGAAGGAAAACGCCTTTAAAAAAACGGGTGTGTTATTCTGGTGACAAAGACAACAGTTCTTGGTTGAGTTCTACAGCTACGTTCTGTCCCAATGGTTCGCATATATCCACATGGAAATAGGAAAACAGACGAGGATTGATTTTTTAAAAAAATTGCCTTGAAATGAGATACTTTGAAAATA
>JANHZT010002100.1:199088-210745 GCA_032468215.1 Stegonotus admiraltiensis | reverse complement strand
GCTACCAAGGTTGAGAAACACTGCTGTAGAATGTAAAATTGTAAAATAAAAAAAAATGTATCATAAAAAGTTACAATTTTTTCAGGATATCAGGGGCTGTTTTATTTATTACAGGTAGTCTTCAAATTACAACCATACTGGAGTCTAGCCATTATGGTCATAAGTCGTGACAGTCATAAACCGTGTTGTTTTGCTGAAAACCGGAAGCAAATGCCGGTTTCTCAACAAAGCCAGCATAAAATATGGTCGCATGACTGCAGGATGTGGCAAATGGCCCTAAATGCAGCCGTACTGCCATGTACCCGAAGGTCACTCATATGGTCACGGTGAATGGGGGATTATCGGAATTTTGAATCTGGGTTGTAACCTCAAGATAGGTCTGTTACAACTTTGGTGGCTAAGCAACTGATTATAAGTCAAGGACTATCTGAAACTGTTTTAATGTATAAACAAAGCTAATAGTACAAGCCATTTCGATAAGTGTCCCTTTTTCAAAAGCTATCAGACATTCCTTTACTTTCTAAAAGGACACCCATTACTGCTGTGAAAAAATTATTTTTGAAGAGTACAGATTTTCTTCTTGAGCTTCTTGCAAATATATCATTTTAAGTTTTCAAGGGATCTGACCTTAGATTTTTATACATATATTTAATTTTCCATCAAAGAACCTTTTGAATATAATTGAATTCCTGAGATTTGTCGCTATTTATCATCATTGCAAATGCTAGGTTGATAGGAAATTATTGTTTGTGTATTTTGAAAAGAAAATAAGTGTCTGAAGGAATGCCTAGTTCTTAGAAATAATAGATGAAACACAGATGTTTTCCCTGCATTTATCCTCAATTCCATCAGCTTTTGTGGATATCCAGTATCTGCAGGATATTTCATTCATTAACCTATTGTTTATATTTTAAAATATATAAGCGCACTCTTTCTTAATTTGAATGGATGTGGAGGCAATCCATTGATTTCTAATGAATTGAGAACTGGTCTGGGCTACTTATTTTCATCCTCTTAAAATAACATAGATTATTTTATCTACATTGTAATGACTTTGTTTAGTTCCACCATGTTTACCAAAAGATGCAGCCAATTTTGTGACACTACTCTTTTTTTTAGAGCCCAGAGTGCAGAATGAATTGAGCAAGGATTAATTATTGTGATGGATGTATCTTATTATATCCCATATCTTTTCCTACCAACTGCATCTGGTATCTTCAACCAGTAGTGCTAGTTATTCCCTGCTGATTTGATAAGGGAAGAACCATTTCTGTTCAGAAGCATTGTTAAGTTCTTAAGAAGGTTGTTTTTCTGCTCATTTTCAGGGTTTGTTCTGGAAAACATGTTCCTTCTTCACACACACACAAAAATGTGCCCCCAACTTTGCCAAATGCCTCCCCATCCTTCACAGATGTTTGTAGGAGGTTCACCTTAACATAACTGTTTCATCTCATGGAGATGTGCTGCTTTGCCTCAAATAAATGTTGGAAAATCCATCTTTCTTTTGTGGATGCAGAACACATATGCAGAATCCAGGCACGGACATCACTGATGGGGGAACAGGGTGCCACTTCACATTGTTTTGAAAGGGGTGGGGGGGATTCATTCAAATACCTAACCAAGCAAAAAAGATTTTCAAAGATTTGCACAACTTTAATGGGGATATCTCTATTAAACATGGAAACAAGGCATGATAATAGTACCTCTGGCTCCTAACAACTAAAATAATTATTCTATATAGGAAGGTTTGATAACTTACGACTAACATCTGAAATCCTTATACCAATGAACATCCTTTAGGATAATTCCACCTGTCCATCCAGTCTACATTAGAACATAAGAATGGCTCTGCTGGCCCATTTATCCAGCGGTCTGTTCTTATAGTGGCCAACCAATTGCACAAGGAAGCCTAATAGTCTCCCAGCAGATGACCTTCAGAGGCATTCCCATCAATACTAATAGCCATTGATCCCCAAAACTTCCATGAATTGGTCCATCTCTTCTTTTTTTTTTTAACTAATCAAACTAGTAACGAGCACATTTCATGGTAGCAAATTTCAAAGCTGGATTTAAATGTTGTGTAAGGGACAAACAAAAGGGGGAAAAATTATTCTTTCAGGATTCAATTTCATTGAGCAATCTCTGGTTCTAGTATTTTGGGAATGGGAAAACAGCTTCTCCTTGTCCACTTTATTCACACCAGGCATAATTTGTTAACCTCAATCACATCCCTCTCATTCACCCCCCAAATGTCACAACCACTCCTCCTAGGGAAGCTGCTCAACCCCTTTGATCATCTTAGTTGCCCTCTTCTGATCTCTCTCTAGTCCCATGGTACCCTTTTGGAGATGTGGCAACAAGAACAGGGAATAATATTTAGATGCAGTCTCACCATTGATTTATATATGACATTATCACATTTATATTCTTATTTCCAATACAATTTCTTATTCTCTCTAACATGTATTTTTGGCCTTTTTTTCAGTAAATTCACACTGGGTTTACACCTTCATTGAACTATTTAACATTAGAACTCTTTCTTCATCTTTCAGTTATATCTCTGATCTTATTGATTTTCATGAGTAAATAGGATTTTGGCACCAATATGCCAATCCTTTAGACTTGCTTATGTTAAATGGTATCTCCCCTTTTGAGACCCATATTTACATCATGACTTTAAAATTGTGCTTTCATCAAATTCTCTGTACATATTCAGTTGTTTTGCAACTCATCTTTACTGTACATGTAACATGGATGCACACATGATGGACGTTTGGAAGGCAAAATGTCACATTTTGCTTACCCAAGAAAGTGAGTATGAAATATGCAAGTGACATTATCTCATCAGGCAAATGGATTACACACATGCTTGGGAAAAGGCTACAAATAAACCCTGCCTGCGGGCAACTCACATTCTTAATCTGGGTAATACAGTTATGGTTCAAACAAGAATTTACACAGTGCTCAAGTTATTTCAAAGACTTAATTGCTTTCTCGGTAATCCAAATTGCTTGCAGGCATAGAACGGTTTGTCTAAGAACAGGTCCTTATTTGGATTTTCGTTTATGCTTTAGTCCACCTGAGAAACCAGGTTCACTCTCTTGAGATCCTCCTGACTATGAACAAGTATGCTTTTGTCCATTTTAAACTAGCAGACCGATTTCTAGAGCTGTGCCCTAATCACATTATCACTGCATCACGGAAATCTTCTTTACACTAGATTGTCTTTCTGAACATTTTAAGAAATGTTGTTTGCTACAATTCAAGACCAGCAATGTTTCTGACACAGATCAGTTCTTGGAAGGCAGTGACTCTACTTTTTATAAATTTTTCACCAGCTTCTAGCTCCTTTGCAGTCTCATCTTTTTTACCATAAATCTTAAATGAACCAAGACCAAGAAAATCTCCTATATAAAACCACTAAATCTACTGCAGAGGGAATTCTTATTACGAATGAAGGCGAATATATGTGTCCCAGGATAATGTTGCAGGATCTAATCTGGGTTGGCCATTGGGAATTCTTATTACTTGTCAACATATGGTTTGTATTTGGTTAGGATGCAGGATGGAGTTTTCTCTCTCTCAACCAGAATACCTGTCCATCATGACAGCAAAATTCCAGAAGGATAGCCTAAATTGAGAAGGTTTACCTAATCTGTGTAAACCCTTTCAGTTGGAGGCTTGTGTTACCTTCTCCATTATGTTTTGCAATTGGCTTACAAAGTTTGTTTCAAGCGCATAAATGAGACGGCAAATTGCTGATCTATTAATTTTCTGCTACGTTCCATATTTCCCGTTTACCTTGTGATTTTAGAGTGCACTTGTCTTATTTGAACTGTAGCTGTAGGTCACTTTGAGTATTTTAATGGAAAAGGAAGATCACGTTTACAGAAAAATAAATGAACTATTTTGGTAGTTCATTGTTCTCAAATCTTTTGCTCCCAAGATTCAGGCAAAGAAATATACAATACATGTCATATTTGAATAGAGCTGTAATGAGAGCATCACCAAAGGTGGCAACACCAAGTCAAACAGCTGTGTTCTAAGATAGCTAGGCAGGGTCAGACTTCATTAGCACTTGGATGTCAGTACAGGTAGTCCTCGACTTATGATCAAATTTCTGTTGTTAAGTGAGACATTTGTTAAGTGAGTTCTGTCCCATTTTACAACCTTTCTTGCCTCAGTTGTTAAGTGAATCACTACTGTTGATAAGTTAGTAACCCGGTTGTTAAGTGAATCTGGCTTCTCTTTCACTTTGCTTCTCAGAAGGTCACAACAGTGGATCCCATGACTTTGGGACACATAAATATGACCCAGTTGCCAAGTATCTGGATTTTGATCACATGATCCTAGGGATGCTGCAAAGGTCGTAAGTGTGAAAAATGGCCATAAGTCACTTTTTTCAGTGCTGTTGTAACTTTGAATGGTCACTAAATGAACTGTTGTAAGTCAATGACTACCTGCACATTACTGCAGGAAATCCCAGGAAAGCTGACTAATTTGGGAAGTTATAAAAAAGCTCCCGAAAGAAGACAGTGGCAAACCAATTCCTTACTGTGCTGAGAAAATGACATGGATTGTCCCTATAATCACTAGGAATCAAGTTCAATTTTGGGGTAGTCTCTATTTATAATAGCAGCATGTTAGGATTTGGTGTCTCTTGCTCTCTGCCAATAATATAGAAAAAGTAAAATCGAAGTTCTCTTTCACACAGACTGTAAGAAGTTCATTTTTGTTCATTCTATTCCTGAATGAATGAATCTCCTCAGAACAGCAACTGTACAAGTAGTCCTCAACATATGACCACAATTGAACCCAACATTTTTGTTGCCAAGTGAAAAATTTGTTAAGTGAGTTTTGCCTCATTTTACGACTTTTCTCACCACATTTGTTAAGTGAGTCACTATAGTCCTTAAATTAGTAACATGGTTGTTAAATGAAGCTGGTTTTCCCATTGACTTTGCTTTTCAGAAGGTCACAAAATGGGATCACATGACCCCAGGACACGGCAACTGTCATAAATGTGAGTCACTTGACAAGCATCCAAATGTAAATCATGTGACCATGGAGATACTTGCAATGGTCATAAGTTTGAAAGACAGCCCTAAGTCACTTTTTTCAGTGCTGTTGTAACTTCAAACGGTCACTAACGGGGTGAGCTCCCGTTACTTGTCCCAGCTTCTGCCAACCCAGCAGTTCGAAAGCACATAAAAAATGCAAGTAGAAAAATAGGGACCACCTTTGGTGGGAAGGTAACAGCATTCCGTGTGCCTTTGGCATTTAGTCATGCCGGCCACATGACCATGGAGACGTCTTCAGACAGCGCTGGCTCTTTGGCTTTGAAACGGAGATGAGCACCGCCCCCTAGAGTCGGGAAAGTCTAGCACATATGTGCAAGGGGAACCTTTACCTTTACCTTAAGTCGAGGACTACCTGTATTGTCTTAAGCAATAGAACTTAAACATAGCAGTCAAGAAGTGCAAGTAGTTCTCGGCCTACGACCATAATTGAGCCCAAAATTTTGGTTGCTAAATGAGACACTTGTTGAGTGAAATTTGCACCATTTTATGACCTTTCTCGCCACAGTTGTTAAGTGAAGCACTGTGGTTGTCACATTAGTAACACGGTTGTTAATTGAATCTGACTTCTCCATTGACTTTCTTGTCAGAAGGTCGCAACCGTGACCCCAGAACACTGTAACCGTCAAAAATATGACTCAGTTGCTGACGGTCCGAATTTTGATCATGTGACCATGGGGACCCTGCAATAGTTGCAAATGGGAAAAACGGTCATAACTCGCTTTTTTTCAGTGCCGTTGTAACTTCGAATGGTCACTAAACGAACTGTTGTAAGTTGAGGACTACCTCTGTAATACATTTTCAGCACTTTCTCACTCTTCATTCTCATTCCCAATATTTAGTTATAGCAAGCTGAGCAAGACCAAGCAATAAGATGTTGCCGGGATGAGGGCATTGAACAGGAAAGGTAATAGATCAAACATGCCTTTCTCCTTGTTTTTCCACTCCTGCTCCCAGGACAGTGACAGTCTATCACCTTTTCCATAAATAAAAAGACTTGGCAATAGTAAGAGCAGGCAGCGAGGAGAGAAATGACTCTTTCATCACTGGACAGCATTGATTTATCCCTGGTGGAGGCTTACCAGCACCCATACATTCTCCTTGCAAGAGAGGATGAAAGGCCAAAAATGGGATGGTGAAGGGAAAAAAAGGTTAAGTTGGACCTTTCCTCCACTTATATTCCTTTGATCAAGGTCTACAATACAGATAATCCTCGACCTGTGACCCCAACATTTCTGTTGTTAAGTGAGACGTTTGTTAAGTGAGTTTTCCCCCCGTGTTACGACCTTCCTTGCCACAGCTGTTAAATGAATCACTGCAGTTGATAAGTTTATTTATTAGATTTATATTGCTGCCTATTCGCCCATGGTGAATAGTTAATAACTATTAAAAGTTAATAAGAATCTTACTTCCCCATGGACTGTGCTTGTCGGAAGGTCGCAAAAGGTGATCCCATGACCCTGGGACAAACCAGCTGTCATAAATATGACCCAGTTGCCAAGTATCCGAATTTTGATCACATGACCATGGGGATGCCACAAAGGTCTTAAGTGTGAAAAATGGTCATAAGTCACTTTTTCAGTGCCATTGTAACTTTGAACTGTCACTAAAGGAACTGTTGTAAGTCGAGGACTACCTGTATTAAGGACAGACTTCCGACATGTCTATTCTCTGATGTATTTTAATCTTCAAGGGGAATGCCAATTTCCAAGTTCCACACATAAGACTCCAGATAATTCTTGCCAATATGTTAGTTCAAGAAATCTTTAGAAACTAAAAAGGGAGCTTTTAGGTCTAAACATTAGTTGGATATTGAAATAACCCAAAAAGCCAAAATGTGGCTTATTGGTGAACACATCTACTGGTGAGCATCTCCTTTCAAGCATGAAAACTAAAAAGCAGCTGCCCCATTTGTTTTAACTTAGTCATCTTCACGATAATTCTGCAGCACCTAACCAGAAAGTGATGTACCATCAGCCACAGGCATCTTTCCTGAATTGCTCTGAAAAGGTAATTTAAATGTCCCTAGGCATGGAAGTGAGCTCTACCCACACAGATCAGTGAAGGAAACTAAGATGTGAAAATAACTGGAAGAGGGTATCTATCCATTTAGCCTCCCAACTGAAGAAAATAGCAGAGAAATATTCCTATTTTTGCTAATCCTGTTCTTATTTAGCATGACATGTTAAACTAACAGCCTTGCTCATAAAAAGCAGAAAGGAAATTCCATTCATTGCCCATTTTGCAGAATGGAAGGACCTGAGAAAGAGCAGGGTATGAGAGTCATACAACATGGTTTACCCTAAATATTATAGCACAGACTCTTGAGTGGTTCACAGTAACCTTACAACCTCAGGTTGCCCCAGTTGCTTAAACAAGTTACTTTCACACCAAGTAGCTGCATTTACTAAAAGCTAACTTGGTTAGTTTTTCTCTAGCAAGGAAAAAAACAGACCATTTGGTTCGGTGTACTGTACAAACTCAGTACATTGGCTGATTCAGTAATCACATTATTTATGTTGGGTGAATGCATCCTGTGATGTTGTCCAGCTATATTAAATTTTGAATGAAAAGTGAATGAAACACAGATTATAATATCCCATAATATTATCCAGTATTTTATTTCCTTACTGCATTGTAGGTTAGCTAGAAAGAATAATATGTAACAACCCTCCAACATCATTCGCTATTATTCTATTCCAATGTCATTCACTATTCTACCTCTATTGTAGACTGGGTGGTTGTGCTAAAATACAGCTTACAGGAACCCTGCAACATAATCCATTGTTAATTAAATCCTTTGTTCTTGTTAGCCTCATCTCAGAGTAAATTAACTTCTACTGACTTGAAATAGCGTAACTGCACTTCTTAATCTTCAAAAACATATTTAAAAGTTTTGCAGTTAAAGGAGGGTTCCTATCAGAGCAGAAATCCTTATATTTTGCTATGCACTTTCCCAATGGAAGGAAACATAGGTCAGACAAATATGGAATGGTTCGTCTGACACATATGCCAGACATGCTGGCAGGACAGCCCAGAGCAGCTGGCTGTGGGGAAGGGATGATACCAACAGGCAGGGAAAGCACAGAGCAGCTAGCAAAGGGGGAGACAGCATGGCCTCACCCTGACATCCACAAGTCAGATGGTCCAGACTGGCATATGGGATTGGACCTACTGCCCCCACTTCCCTGTTGCAGATAATTAATTCCTAGGATTCTCAATTTAAGTAACTTTAAAACGTATGGACTTCAACTCCCAGAATTCTCCAGATGGCTATGCTACCTGGGGAATTCTGCGGATTGAAGTCCACATATTTTACAATGGCCGAAGTTGAGAAATACTGTCTTAGTGCTATCAACAAAAGAGATATGGAACTACATACCAGCTTTCCCTCCTTAATGAACTTTCTGTTAAACAAAAAGATGGAAGGGAAAAGGTGGGAAAATATGGGATATTTTATAAATGCACCAGTTTCTTAAAAATCCCTTTGCCCAGTTGTTCCTCAGGTTTTAAAGAAAGGTCTGCTTTCAAAATATTAGCTGTGTAATAAATTAATAGTTTCTTAGGAAAATGACTTTGGTATTATATGGCTACTTCTAAAGCAGTGGTTCTCAACCTTCCTAATGCCGCGACCCTTTAATACAGTTCCTCATGTTGTGGTGACCCCCAACCATAAAATTATTCCTAAGACCATTGAAAATATGTGTTTTCCGATGGTCTTAGGCGACCCCTATGAAAGGGTCATTCGTCCCCCAAAGGGGTCCCGACCCACAGGTCGAGAACCACTGTTCTAAAGGAACAGATTTCATTTATGTATTGCCACTACTTGAGACATTGAAAGATTTAAAAAATGGCAAAATGTTTATGGAAACCGATGCCATCTTTGTGTAATTTTGTTGATTAACAATTTTTTTAAAAATCAAACCCCACTACAAATACATTTAGAACCAGGAGTACCAGTAGTTGAATATTATTCCTTCAGATGCACTTTTTAAAGAACCTACATAAAATGCCTTTTGCTAATCTAGGGAGTATTTTGTTTCTTTTGACTCTAGGGACAGCTAATAATCACATTCAAATGTCAGTCACTTTTCACTCAACAGGAAGATCCTTGGTGCAGAGGAAAATAAATCAGGTTCTCATTTAACTTCTCTGTTCACAAGCCTCAACAGATTCCGGCTCAAGCTTTAAATATACTTGGGGGAAGGGGAGAAAAATGCAGAAGGTTCATTCCCTGAACTTCTTTCCACTTTAGGTAGCTTTATTTCATCAGACAAGCCCTCTTCACCTAACCAACTGAGATTAATAAAATCTATTTTCATCCTAAAGCTGCAGCTTAGAATCACAGATGGAGGGAATTTAGCAGTCAGAAATATAAAGAGACACGGCATCTACAATGGCAAAAAAAAAAAAGTGCAGTATTATATGTCACTAGGAATTTTAAACCCAGGAAGGCAGAAAAGGGACTTCTTCTGGGCTCAAATAAATCAGAGCTCCACTGCCTGCAGGGTTAAGGATTTCAGCTAAACTGATGTAGCCAGAAACACAGAGTGTGACATGTATCACATGGTACATAAAGCACATACGGCATGCATGAACGCTAAGCTTATCTCCCCCCACCTCCCCACCCCAAACTGTATATACAGTCTACTTATTTGCAAGAAACAGCAAAGGTAACTAACAACTGTGTGCAAAATAAGACTCCTTCATGGATGCACCGATTGCCCTGGCAAATAAAAGGAAAAGCAGCAGCAGGTAAAGGCGGCCAAAAAAAAAAAGGGGGGGGGAGGGGGAAGACCACATATGTCATTTGGAGGTGGCAGCGCTCAGGGACACTCAACGCCCGCTCCCAATAAGGCAAACTACACCCCACCCCCCACAACCCTCGTCCTTTCCAAACTGTTAGGAAAGGATCTCCGCGCCTGCGGACGGATGGATCCGTCTCTACTCGGGAACATCCGAACGGCAAATACACTAGTAGTAGAAAGCGAGTCTTAATCCCCGCAAGCAACGAGTCGCCAGGGTGAGCTAAAGCTCCCGGCGAGGTGGCCAAGAGCAGCAGCGCTGGCTCTCCTCCAGCTGCACAAGGCAGGCAGGGAAGAGCCAACTCCGCGGCTCCCGGGTTCAGCTCTCCTCCCGACGGGGTGGGGGGAAGCCGGACGGTCACGGGTGTGGCGCACGCTGCCTCGGCCCCTCGACGGGCCCGGGCTTTCCACGGTTCGGACGCGCCTTCAGGGCGAGATCGGGCTGCGAAGGGGCGCGCCAACGAACGGGTACCTCGCAGCCGTAGAGCTGCCCGAGCTGCTCCACGATCCACTCTTCCAGCACTAGCCTTTTACGCAGCTCTTTCCGATCGTACTTGACCGTCACTTTGCCCTGCTGGTGGCGCCGCTGCTGCTGGACTTGGACCACGGCGGGGGCGACGGAATCTTCCCGGGAGGCGCTTCCGCGCGGGCTCTGAAAGAAAACCCGGGTCCCTCCGCCGGCGCCTCCCCCGGTGGCGGCGGCGGTGGCGGCGGGGCCCGGTTCGCTACCTCCGGTAACCACCGACATGTTCCACCTCAGCCTCGTGGGCAGCAGATCCCTTCCTCCGGGCGGGCGATCGGTGCTTCGGGGAGCGCCGCCGGAGCTAGCGGTATGGCTGCCGACGAAGATGACCTCCTCCGGCCACGCCGCCGCCGCCACCGCCGCCGTGCGGGAGCGCTCGCCTGCCTACACCTGCAGCTCGTAGCCTCTCACGGTACTGTTCGCTCCGCCGCCGCCGGTTCGGCAGGAGGGGTGTCCAGCAGTCTGAAAACGGGGCGGGGACAGCGCCTTAAAGACACGGCCAGCGCCTCGCTACGCCACACATTTGCCCCTTGTCGGTCCTTCGGGGCCGCTCCTGACCTTTGCCGCCTTGCCGACGGATCTCCTGCGCCTTTAAGGCGATTGCAGAGCTACTACTTTTGGGGCCGACTTACAGCTGCTGGGGGTTTGGGCTGAAATGCGCTCGGTAGAGCTTTGCCCTCCCGTTCGCGCAGCTCTTTGAACGACAGAAGTCGTACCAGGGTGAAACATGTCTATCCCGGCTAATCTTTTTCTCTGATACTAACATAATTTGGGTTCCGATAAATGTTTGTGTGGGACTTCAGAAGTCTCTTGCATCCCTCAAGTAATCTAGAAGACACCAAAGCCGGCGAACATATTTATGCAGCTGTGTAACAGGCTGTGGTTTGCTTACTTGTGGCTTGTAAATCAAGATTTGCATTTAAGTCACACATTTAGCTGTATGTGTGAGCAAAGGCAATTTGGGCTTTCCGAAATAATTAGGAGTAGGCAAACTATGGATTTACCTGGGTGATTGTTTCCATGAAAAACCAGTTGGCTTAGCTGTGGTTTGTTGACTAAATTGCATTCATACAATTCATAATTGGAGAATAAGGCCGTGTGCAATCTGTGAATTCAGGTTTAAACTAGTATGATTCTAATTTATTTATTTAGCATATGGCTGGTCACACACAGTATTAAAACACTTCATTTTTACAGGTTAAAACAATTAGAACAATTTTAAAAAAAGCAGTAAGAAAACCTAAGAGGAAA
>JANHZT010002100.1:141619-153635 GCA_032468215.1 Stegonotus admiraltiensis | reverse complement strand
TGAAGGCTATTGCTTAAGGCATTGTAAGCCGCCCTGAGTCTCCGGAGAAGGGCGGCATATAAATCAAAGCAAAAAAAAAAAAAGTGCAGATCTGCCTCTCATAAAATCTATCATAGTAATGGATAGATTTGCATGGCATGTAAATATCGGAATGGCATCAAATACTGATTATTATTATTTTTTTGTACTTTATCTATGTGGGCTTGGCAGTATTTGCCAACTTTAAAAATTTATCATTTAACATTACTAGTTTGAAAATGGTCATCTCACTCTCTAGGCCCCCGACATTTACTTTGTCTAAGGTGACCATTTTTCAGTATTTCCAATTTCCAAATGCTAAGAACAGAAAAAGAATTTGTACAGCAGTCAGCAATCATTCTTAGGTGGGACTACTCAGTGGTGGGTTGCCCCCAGTTCGCACCGGTTCTATAGAACCGGTAGTACAACTGGTGGGAGGCTCCGCCCACCGACACCAACATCATTAAAATGCTTCTGCGCTTGCGCAGAAGAGCACGTGTGCAGCCCCACTGTGAACCGGTAGTAAAGGTAAGTAGAACCCAGCCCTGGAACTACTTCTCCAAGCTGATTGGTCAAGTTTATTGACTAAACTAAATTGTGCTGTACTGTGTTCATTTTGAAAGTGTTACTTTGAAGCCTCCCTACCAAAGCATTCATAATCAAGACTGTTTCTCTGGACTAGTTTTCACATGTTAAATTATAATATAATCATTGCTTTAGGGCTGAATATGTAAACTATGGCTTATTTAGTGAACAGTAGCTAAACAAATGTATGTGGTGGGAGCTCAGCTGCATACAGTCAAACTAAGTCTCTGCTTTTGTGGCTGTGTTCTTAAGAACAACCAACTAACCAACCAACCCTAACCAACTTTTTTCCCATGTTAACTGTTTCAACTTTGCTGTGTTGCCACAATTTATTCTAAGGTTTCTGTCTCCATCTCTCAATACCCATTTTTTAAATTTTTTAATTCAACCATTGTTAAATAAGTTATCATGCCACACCCTATGAGTTATTTTACATCCCCCCCCTTTTGAAGAGTTTTTTAAAAAGTGGTGGATCCAGAGTCACTGCTACAATAGACAATCAGACGGAGGTTCTTACCTCACACCTAACTCTGCCTTTTTCATGTTGGTGACATCCTAGTCTCAGAAGTGAGCATCAAGTAACTTCCCAATAAATACTTCATATCAAATGGAGGGATTTAGCTTAGCTCCAAGCAAGTCAACTTAGTTAAAAGCACCATGATCCAGTCAATTGGGTCATGCAAAAAGGATCATTTAGTTATGTTAAAATCTCAGCCAGAAGAGGATCTCAGAGTGCAAATATGATAGTCCACGAATAAAAGATATTTCTTTACAAGCCGTAAAGATACTAGTTTTATTACAGTATCTAGCACAAGTCATAGCTCTTGAAGCACACTTGAATGTTGTGATGCAATTTATCTGCTACTCACAGGGTGTCAAACTGGCAACCCACGGGCCGGATACATCACGCGCAGGCCATGACCACCCCTGCTCTGCAAAGGCAAACGACGTCGTGATACGTCATGTGACACGATTGAGTTTGACGCCCGTGGGCTATTGAGATATATATTGATGATGCATTGTTTTGTTTTTACAGATTCTAGAATCTCAGGGAAAGACACAGATAAGAATGACAATGATATTGTGAGCTTCAAGAGCACTCAGATTGAAAAGAGCCTTCCAGTCCCAGAAACAGGTAAAGATGTGGGGGGTGGGGTGTTCAACTGATTTATTCTGTGTCAAGACACAGAAATATACAAAAGTGAATCATCACAAAGGAAAAGGCATCATCCACAGTATATGAACTGTTGAAATGTCATATACCACTCTCATGACTATGTCCTGATAGAGCCGATATGCTCATCTCCTCTTAAGTGGTTTTGTTTTGGGAGGTCCTCAGAAATGTAAATTGTTTATTTGGATAATATGATGCTTCTGTCTTATCTATGAATTGGCTGCCTTACTTAGTACATTCTGCTTCTTACTCTTTTTAGGTGCTGTACTTCCACTGGCTTTGGGGTTAGCCATCACCGCTTTGCTGCTACTCATGGTCGCTTGCCGTTTGCGGTTAGTCCGGCAGAAATTAAAGAAAGCGCGACCTACTACATCTGAGGAGTCAGATTACCTCATAAATGGAATGTATCTCTAGACGAGCAAGATTCAGGATACTTTTTTTGCTATCAAGCTTTCTCACAGAAGTGTGCCTCTTGCATCTCACAATTCTCTTTTTAAAAGTGAAAACTGTGTTACCAAAATAAGCAGCCATCTTCCCAAAATTTTCTTTCAAGGTCTATAATAGATGAACACCATTTGTTTTTCAAACTTGGCAACTTGAAGACATGGGGATTTCAACTCCTGGAGTTCCCCAGCCAGTGTGGAATTTCAAGAGTTGAAGTTGTCACCCCTTCAAATTACCAAGGATAAGAAATACTGATGTACACAGTTGTAATGGCATGCGGTAGTTTTCACCAACATGGTATCCTCCAAATGTTTTGATCTGCAATGCCTTTCATCCCCGAGCCAACTGAAGGCTCTAGTATGGAATTACTTTAAGAATAGCCTATAATGAAGGTATGAGCTAATCCAATTTATCTGTTGCAATCCCACTGAAACAAAATCACATTACTGGTGAACAAGTGCAATGCCACTATAGCTTAAAATACATTTAGTGTACAAAAGATTTTCTTTTAAACCTATCCTCACTTTACACAGTTTAGCCATTTCTGTTTTTCAAATTGGTTTTGTATGGTGATAAAACCCAATTTAAAATACTGGAAGCTAGTGGTTAATCCATGCTCCTGCAATAGCATGATGTCCTGTTGCAATGGCCCACATCACAGCAGATACCGATAGAGTACTCACATCTAATCCAAATATGTATTTTTGTTGGAGCTTTGACTCATTATAGGGCATTACTTTCCAAACTCTTTCAAGTAGAGCTCGCTTTTCTTTTAATGTGACTTTATGATCTAATCAAAGTATTTTCCCATGAAAAATTGCACTTGGGATATATAAATGAAGACTTGCAATTAACGCTTCAGCTTCCTTTTCTACAATGAATGCAGGCAGACACTGTACACCTATAAACATCCTATTGATTTCCACAGGCTGGGGTGAGAGGATGCAAGGGAGATTACAATGGAAATGATGTACTGTGCATCATGGGTAACATGTTGAGAGTGATAAAAATGACACAATTTGCATCCTGTGTGCAATGTCATTACACCTGAAAACTCACGTTGACTTCAGTTGGATGACTATGAAGCAACCCACTCCTCTTAATGAACTAGGAAATCAGGCATACAGTTCTCATTATGTCACATGACAGTTCTGACATTTACAGTACTTTGCCTTGTTCTTCTCAGTGCAGCCAGACTCTGCTCGACTGTAATCAGACAGTACTAGATCTATGGGAAACTGCAGTCTTGACTTATGCATTGGAAATCTTTTGTTTGCAGAGGAGCACCAATTTTAGTCTCTTTTTTATCTCTGAGGAAGGCACGACCGTTTCACCATATTACTTAAATTAGTTGCTCTATTTTAATCTTCCAATGTTGGGGATAAATATAACCTTAGGCTTATATTTCTTTCTCCTTACAGGTTTTCAATCTTTTCTATTTTCATTTCTGCCTTTTTCAAACACTTTAAGAATATCTGTAACTCTAATCTTCAGAGTACACAGGCATGTGAATTAAGTACTGTATACATCCACAATTCTTTAAAGCAGCCCTATGTAGGCTCATGAGAAGCTGCAAAGGAAACATACATGTTTTAAAGAGTTGCAGATAAATCCTTTATTCAATGCTTTTGCTTACTCCAAAGCACCTTATTGAACCTGAACCGCTGCACATTCCTAATTAATAGTAGTACAAGTAAGCCATCGATAAATTAGCAGTACAATTTAGCCATCATTTCAAACTTGTTAGTAAAAAAAAACAATTGAGTTTATCTACTTATTTAGTTTATATAATTTCAAATGCTGAAATAGCCAGGTCAGAAATCTTGTGTTTACCTGCCTTGTTCTTTTAAAACACTTGCTTACCATTCTATGTGGGTTTTACCTTTTACCTTTTCCATTGAAATATATATGGTAAGTAGGCCAGGCTTGTATCGGCAATAGCATCTCAAATTACTAAGGGCAGATAGCAGACAACAGGAGAAAGGTGCTCTATTTTAAAAGGTTCCTTTAAATACTAAATTCCTAAAGCCTAGCATTTAGATAGGGACCTGAAACTGTTCTCTATTCTGTAGTTATTCATTGTAGGGAGGAGTACTGCTTCTATCAATAAAAAAACAATATGCCTGAAGTTTGTAATACTGATATTAAACCTCAGGACTGTTAACTGTCACACAGAAGTAGCTCAGAAAATAACTTTAGCAACTTATTGCAGTTTCAACTAGTAAACTTTTCAAAAAGCTTTAAGTCCTGGTTATTGAATCCTTGTAGCAAAATTGTAAAGTTTCATCAGTTAAAAAGGTTCATCCAATTGTCTAAAGGACTAAAAGTATGCCTTGGCTTAAGCATATATTGCAAAGTATTTATTCTGTGTATCAGTTATTGTAAACTATATTTTCTCTTCACCAAACATATAAATGTTATCAACTGAGGGACCAGGTACAAATCAGTTCAGGAAAGATGTTCAAGAATTTGGTATGCCTTATTTTAATCATCACATTATAGAGGTTGAGCTGAGAAACATAATAAATCTGTTTTAAGTCATAATACCTTTCATATCTAGGTTCAACTTCTTGAGAATTTTATTCATTTTGAGCATTTAATAAAAAGACTGATTTTGTATTTTTGAAATCAGCTGATTCAACTGGATTTGGAGATAAAGACAACATTAAATATGACAGCTACTTCCTAAATAATTAGGGTGTAAAGCATTTCAGATTCAAAGGGAAAAAAACATTTAAGTATGCACAGGCCTGAACGTAGCACTTGTTGACAACACATTAAACTAAATGTGACTTTTCCCAGGATTGCAGTTATGAAAGACAATTGTACAGTTCCAGGAAAAGTCACAGCTGCTTTAATAATTGTCAAGTGGTATTACATACATGTCTTTATATGCTTTGAAGCCTTTTTCTTCCTCAGATCCAAAGTGCTGTTTAGTTCTATAAAGGCAGTATCTTTTCTTAAATAATAAAAAAATGTGCTTCCTAATTCATTTCCAGTGGACTGGAACATGAATGGAAGTATTTGAGTAAAATGGAGTGACAGAATCATCAAAAAGTACTCAGACATGCTGAGTCAGGGTTTTCATTAAAACCTAACATGGAAAAGCTAGAATTGTAAGATAAAATCTAATATTTTTATTGATCCATATCAACACAAATGTTGTTTGCTGCTTAATATATCATCACAGCTTCTGTTTTTTTCAAAGACATTGTTCATTTCAGTACTAAGACTCACTGTCCTTCTGTCAGGGTTTCAAGTCATCTTTTCACCTTTGAGCCTTAAGGCCTGCCACCTTCCCTATGTCAGCTCTCTCTACATTCAATACAATACTTTGTCAAATTATGCTGCACTGTGCACCAAACTTTTTGCAGAATAGTAGGAAAATAAGGAATCATTACACACTGAAATACTGATTAAAACTAGAACTCTTTTAAGTCAATTTAAAGCAGAAAAATAATATATAATGAAGACTAGCTTGCCTAAAAGTATCTTTTTCTATTTTCACATATAACACAAAAGTTCTTAGTAGGTCTGTATATAATGGAGAGTCCATCCACTTGTTTTTTGATGCTTTATATGTGCCACTAATTGAAAGCTGAGGATTTATACACCAAAACATGAAGAGCAGTTCTTACAGAAACAATAATGCCAGTATATTCATCTCCAGATTTCAACATTCTGTACAATGATTCATATTATCTGCAAAACAATTAGATCTTTATTTCCCTCAAAGGTTTTTTTTTTGCTTTTTTATTTCTGACTGGTCATAGCAGATTTCTTCCCAGAACTGTGTAACAACATGAACTGTTTTAAATTTAAAATCTGTTTATAATGCTTATACCTAGCTATTTCCCTAAACCTGCATTAGCTCATGTTTTATAAAGGCCATATGAAGTCATGATTTCAATAATTCAAGTAACATTTTAAAGCTGACTCCTCTATAATTATCAAATATTTATTTAGAGTTAAATCATTATATGCAGGAGTAGTTCTAGAAAATTAAATAATGGATGCTACACCCAAAGTATTTCAGGTTACTTTTTACTACCCTATATGTTTGTCTATAAATGTTACATGGCTTCATAAATTACAGTCATTGACAACAAATCAAATGTTAAACAACTATGTATGAAACTATTTATAGGTCATTGGGTTATTTAAATAAAATATATCTTTGTCACTGTAATTGATGATAATGAAAAGGAGGGAGAATAGGGTTTTTTTTATTCAGTTAGGGAAAGAGCAGAATTTGCATCTCTTTCAGAAGATTTGAGGTTAAGGTTTTTTAAAAAGGCTTCCTTTTTCTCAAAGTTATTCTAGTCAAATCCCAAATAAATTATTTTGTCCAGAGCAATACACTAAAATGGCTTCCCAATTAGATCAGCATTGATACAGTATTAACACTTTGGTGTATTCACATAGTTTTCAAATGGCATCTTATTGCTATGAAGATGGCTTAAACTTGAATTGCTTTTTAAAATCAGAATCATTGGGCTTGCCTTGTATGATAAGTGTGTATATTCATTTTTCACTGAACTTAATAGACAGAAGTCTTCAGAAATTGTTATAAAAATGTGTAGGCTTATTCATCAATGTAAAATTGACATTGCTATCATATGGAATAACAGTTGAATATAAAGCACACACTTCTATCCCAGTATCTATTAAAAGTTGGTGGGGTTGGATTATTTATTCTTTGTAATATTTGTAGATGTTTTCTGGGACATTGCAGAAACTCTGAAGCTGGTTGATCAGTACAGTTTTCCCAATGCAAGATGAGTACCCTGGAGGAAAACTTCTACATTGGGGAAAGAGAACTATTGATAGAAACATTTTAGCAAGCTCTCAGCTACCCAAGATATCTCTATTGAAAACATTATTTGCCACACCTTTTTGCTTTTGATTTTATTTGGCAAAGCAGCACTGTGAACTGTTCAATGATTAGGACATAACTTACACAGTGATTGTTATATTACACTCAGATACTTCAAGTCTGTAAATCAGCTAGAAATAATACTCAGCTATGAATTTCTTAGCTATGCTACAAGGAAAGGAGGGGAACTATGTTAGTTATGTCCATCCTGAACAGCAACATAAAATAAATGTTATCCTTGTTGATGCTTCCAAGTGTATATACATGTCTGATTTCCTGTATGAGAAGAAAGCTGCTGATTGTATATGCTACATGCTAGTCTATAAATACCACGTTGATAGCTTTGAAGAAATTCATCTCATTTTAGTAGGATCTAGGAATCAGCTGAACACAAATCTTAAGTGTGCAGATAGCATAAGAAAGTGCAGGTAAGCAGTTTGATGAACAAGCACTGGAGCTGAAATGGTTAGAAAGTTTCCAAATTGAAAAATAAAAGGAGATAAATTGCAGATACATCTGCTTATCTGCAAACATATATCACTAACATATGAAATTAAGGGCATATTAAAACGAAACGAAATTTGCCCAGGTTTAATTTTTTTCCATCAGTCCATTATCAAACTCGCATTAAACCTCTACAAAATTAAAACAAAACAAAACAAAACCACTTTTCCATGCTGATAACAGTGTAACACGGTCCAAAACAAGCCGCAATGCTGTTGGTTTGGAAAAAGCTTTTAAGAATTGGAGATGAGCAGTCCACTGTTAACACTATGTTTGGATCAGATGTTGTAGCTTTTATATTTCATCCCTGCAAAATTGAAAGAAAAATTTTTAAGTCTAGTTTTCACATATATTTCTTAAAATTCAGCTCACTTTCAGATACTGCTGAAAACTTAAGATTCACATACCGAACCAAATGGTCAGCATCAAAGTAATAGTCACATTAAACAAAGCAAAATATGATTTTTAAATGAAATACTCCCTATCCCTTCATATACTTCATGGAAATGTCAGTAAAAATGCCATCAATTAAAAAAATTACATGGCTACCTTTGTTTTTCTGAAGACATGAATGTTGTAGCTATCTGCAGGCCATTTACAGTAGAGATTCACTTGCAACTATGGTTCAATTACTCGATACCTGTGCAAAAGGCTGCATAATGGGAAATCTGAGTTCAAAATGTTATTGCAGAATTTTGATAAAAGTATTTCCCTCTAGAGAAACTGGATTTTGCCTACACAAATTAAAACTATTTTAAGATGAATTAGATTTAATGTGGAAAATGATCAGAAAAACAGTAAGAAAGAAGGTTATCTCCCTCCCATCATTTGTACTACTCCCCCAATACCTTAAATAACATTAAATAGGATTGGTTGTCAAATTATTCATTAACACGGCCCAGTGTTTCTGCTTTGAAAATGTTAGTTCTAACTGCAGCCCCTCTGATTTGAAATGTTACTTGCCCTCTGCTACAGACACCTTTATTGGCAGAAGGACAACAGTTTCTAAACATGGACAGTTACACTGCATGTATTTCAATGATAAAATATTATGAAATGTGGAAAATAGCTTTCTTATTCAAATATAAAGTATCAAACCACTTTAAGTAACAATTATATTACTGATAAGATTTTAAAGCAAGGATGTGAAGCTTCTATAATAAGAGAGGTTAAATACCATTTACAATAAAAAATGGAACAGTGACCAAAAACTTTTACTTTATTTTGTACTACTGCTGCCTTTAAGACTTTTCAAAATATAAATTAAATATATGATTACAGTTTAGACCCCAATACCAAATATATAAAACAGCCCATGGAAGCAATTGGTAAAGAAAGGCATGTTTGTGTGCGTGTGTGCGCATAACTGATACATACACATATGCATACACACCCAATACATTCCACAATCCAAAATGCATATACTTTCAAGTACAGTACACTAATGCAGACTAGCACATGCAAAACCGAACCAAAGGAGATAATTGAATGGACATGAAAGATGAGAAAACAGAATCCTAAACTATTACTGTTTTACAAAAGATTGAAAAATCACGTCAACTTTTATCAATGAAGTGCAGAGATGCTGTCCATGCTTTTGCATGAGGTCTAAATCAATTTTGAAATATGCCCATTGCAGTACATATAGAACAAAATTATACTCAGTAGACAGATATTTATATTTGCTGCAGATTCCCTACCACCCACCTTCCAAGATTTTTTTCTCTTTCCCAAATTCACATAAACTAGGATCACAATTTTTTGAGTAGTTGACACCATTGATAAGTACATATGATACTATAGATTGCCAAAATAAAAAGTTTTAAGTCTAACATTTTAAAAATACCTCTCCCTCAAAATATAAATCTCAACAATAATATGAGATTTAGGGCAATTTTCTCTTTAGAAATAATACTGAAAGTCAGTGGTCAGAATCTGCCACTGTCAAAAGGAATAGTCTGGGATAATATTGAAAATTCAAAGAAACAATAATACAAATTACATCTGAATCTACTCAGCAGTAAATCCCAAAGGGCTTAATCTAGAGTTTGTGATCTGTCAAATGAAAGGACTCTTCTATCCACTAGAAGCAATGGATCAAAGCAGTGACAAAAAGATACATCCTTCGCTGATCTTCTTCCCCAAAGCATCAAAATTCACTTCTGATTGTATTTTAGAAAAAAAATTCAGAAAGCATCAAGTGGCCAAAGGAAAAATAAAACCTTTTCATAAGTGGGAACAAAAACTGCATCAAATACACTGAATCTGATAGTACTCACTCCAAGGAAAATGAGTATAAAATTACAATTTTAATTTCTCAAAATTGCATAAGATTCTTTCCCAAGGACCCTTAAATTTCAGCTATGAATCAAAAGCTCTCATATGGCTAAAGTATAATTCATAGCTATTTATTATAAACACAGATGGAGGTGCAACGAAGAGAAAAGGGCAGCATAAATTATGTAATATGTGGAAATTTCAGATTCCAATTATAGGACAAAAAGGAAAGAAGGCAGACGGATACATGCAACATAATGATGACAAATGCTATCATAGAAAAAACAATAAAGGGAAGATAAAACAAGAGCAGAATGAAGGATTATGGATTTGAGGTTGTAACTTGCAGTCATGATTCTGTACAAATTAGGGTTTTTTTTAGTCACCACATACTGTATGCGTTACTTTTAAGTTTTGCTTTGCACAAGCAATGTATAATTCAGAAGCTGAAAACAAGATACATTTTATTTCAAATTCTCTCTGCTGTGGTTCAATTAAAATGTTTAAAAGTTTATGCTGAATCTAATAAAAAATGTATGTTTCAAGTTTGTGAAGTTATTCCAAACTATTTGATGACTAATGAAATGTACCATTGAAGTGGGACAGGTAAAGGCAATCTTAACATCTGTGTGTTTTGGGCTACAATTATATTTTCATAGTATCTTCCCATGGCTTTTCTAGCTGGCCTTTTGGGAGATACAGCCCAGAACACCTGAATGTCATCAGCTTCCCCACCACAAACTAGAATATTAGGGAAATTAATATGTGGACTAATCCAAACCTAGTAGGTCTTCTGACAAAGCTTTGAGCTGATACATGGCAGGAAGTTTGTTACTGGAAATTAAGAGACAAGAAACAATCTACTAACCAGTTTACCCATGCCATAATCAAATACTTTCATGAAATATATATATATATATATTTTGCTTTGATTTATATGCCGCCCTTCTCCAGAGACTCAGGGCGGCTTACAATGCATTATATTATTATAGTAAAGCTAAGCTATTTTCTTCACTACCTTGGTTGATAGTTTTTTCTTCCACAGTATAAACTGATATTCTGTAAAGAGAACTTCTTCTACTTGGTTGGTTTCCAAGTTCTTTAAACAATATTTGAATTAATGGATGGTGTAGTATTTTTATAATTCAATCATCTCCAGATGTGTATCTATAAACATTCTGGTAATTAACTTCAAACCTGGACTTGCTGTTAGTCTTCCAATAGCCTAAAAGGATTCTGGCTGAAGTTTTCATGAAAATGAGATATCTCTATTGCATGACTCAGAAAAGCTTTAGTTAAGCCACTTTTATAATTCTGTATAATTATAAAAGTTATAATTATAATAATTATAATAAAGCAATAATTTTATGTATAAGAGATTAGATAGCAATCTCCCATATAACTACTAGAGTGATAGAGATTTGCTCTCTCTTTCTCTCTTTTCCATATTTCCCCCTTATTAGCTACTGTTCCAAGTTACAATAGAATATTTCAAAAATGCCTATTCCTGTCTAAGACCAGTCGTGATATTATAAGCAGATATGCAACTAAGAGCAGAAGGATGAATGAGAGCACCATCTGTTACCAGTACTTATTTATAACGAAGTGAAGCACTTGTGTTACCTAAAATAGATATGTATAGGCTTGCCCCCTTCCCCCACCATACAGAAAATTAATTATAGCAACAATAAGAAAAATATACTTGGAAGTAATCGGTTATGAAAATATATTAAGCAAATGCTAAGCTTTGAAATAAATAATACCTTACAAGCCTGCACTAGATATAAAAGCATGGAAGGACCAATACACAACAATGAGGATGGAATGCAATAGCATATTAGTCATCTTCCACTATTGTCAAAGGATTCTCAATGCTGTGTTGTAGCTTCAAGCACAGGATATGGATATGTTTTATGCATAGAATAATGATTAATTAGCTTCACAGAATTTATATCTCTGAACATGGAGTCATGTAAAATGTACTGTAGTACATTTAGTATGAACAATTGCTGTACTTGTAGTAAATTCAACTGCTACACATTTCAAGAATTCATTGAGCACAGGTGCTTTACAACTGGTAAAAAGTCAATATTATATCATTTCTAGGCCAGTAGCAAAGTGACATTGCTAGTTTACTT
>JANHZT010002100.1:112711-125680 GCA_032468215.1 Stegonotus admiraltiensis | reverse complement strand
AAAAACGGGCCTACCGAGCCTGCTGTGCCATCACGTGCCAAAAGCAAGGGAAGCATGGGGGGGGTCACACACACATATGAGGGGGCGGGACGCATAGAATTATGGGTGTGGGCACTCACATGCGCAACCTCCCTGCACTGCCCCCGCTTTTGGCACGCGATGGCAAAAAGGTTCGCCATCACTGATATATAACAAGCTTCTTTCAGAATTGTACCATTGTAATATACCGTTAACTGTCTACCTTTGGAAGTTTCTCTTGAGTTAAACTCAGCTCCTATAATTTCATTGATGTGTCATTGTAATTTTCTTATCAGTAGTATGGCAAATTGTCATTGTTGCTTTTGGAGAATTTTTAACATTTTCCTATTAAATATACAGTACTGAGATTCCCCAGTGGGTTCCCCTCCAGTTATTAACCAGGTTCAACCCTGCTCATCTTTTTGAGATCAGGCAAAAGACAGCCAGGTGTACATCCCTACAAACTGAAAGCTAAATGGAAAAAACAGAAGAGTCAAAAATAACGTGGTAGAGTTTCTGAATATGTTCATTATTTCTCCAGGAACTGAGCTAGACTAAAGGGAGATTATATCTTTTAAAAGGGAAAACACTGAAATAGTTTAATCAGCAAAAGCATGTCTGCTTGATTCAGCAACAAGTATTATTAAATTAAGTGAGACTCCTGTTGTCTTCTAGCCTCCTTCAAGCCGATTCGCTTAAGATCTGCACCACTGTACTGAGACTTCAATTCCCAAAATTCTCATCCAGGCATTTAAATCTGTTGTTTAGGAATTCTGGGCGCTGTAGTCTCCATTCTGCCAGGTTGGAAAATGCATTGAATGGATACTACTACTGAATGTATTTACTATAGGTTCCAATCATGCAATGCAGAACTGTGCATATTCTATACAGATATAAAACCATGTGCAATGCAGTAAGGTTTACTCCTTAATACATTAGTTCAGGACTCGTAGCTTAATGACGTCGGTTTTTCCATATCATATCTTTTCAATTTACTCGTGCATAGCGAGATTGTGAGCTATAGTGCAGAATGTCACTCATCCCAATCGCGTTGAGACAAATATTTAATCTCTCAGTTCGATACTTTCGGACAGCAGAAGCCTTGATAGTCAAGGGAAGATGCATCCTACTCGCGACAGTATCGGAATTCTCATTCCTACAGAGATGGCTGTTCTTTAGGCGCAGGTACAGCGCTTTTTGTCCTTCTTCAGAAGCCGTCTCCCGTGACGTTTGCGAGCCAATCAAGAGTGCGGGTTTGAAAGCCTGTGGCGTGATCTTGCTGCGCGGGAGCGAGCGTCTCTCCACGAATATGGAGGACGTAGTGGGCAAGTATGTATCCCAGAAAATCAGTAAGACCCGCTGGCGGCCCGTATCGGCCACTGCGTTGCAGCCTCCCGAGATTTTCGCCACCGGCTCGTGGGATAACGAGGTAATTCGGACGCCTGCGTGACCGGCGTCCCTCCTTCCTCAGGTCTTTCGACTTTCCTCCCTAACCATCTTCGACTTTTCCCCCCCAGTCGCCTTCTGTCCCTCCAACTGTCATGCTCGCGAAAACTTGGTGCGCTTGCTTTTCTCGATGTGGAGTCTTCCTGAACCATGGCCGTGACTTTCCCCTATTTGTTGAGAGTTTAATCCTCAAGCTAATCCCTATTAGCTTGTGCACTACTGTTTTTGTCGTCGGTGAATCGACCCCTTTGTTTTGCTTTAGTGAAGCACCACGTGGCTAAGAATTAAGAATGCTTAGCAATTTTAAGCTTAAATGCTATTGCGTTCTTTTTTAATTTTGCCTCAGGGTTCAAAAATTGTCAACTGAACTAAATTACTCCCATTTTACTGAAACTTAAATAGGGATATACTGGAGATAACGGAACAGTGTATTTGTATTAACAAATTAATATCTGCCTTTGCTTTGGAAATGTAGCATTAAAACTACTTTTTTCAGAGCTACATATATGACTTCTGAAATTGTTTATACAGCATCTTAATTGATAATCTCTGCAACATAACAAAACATTTCGGTAATTATATATTTAAATATACAATAAAAGATATAGTACTTGGTATACATCATTATCTTAGGTATTTTTCTAGGTTATTTGAAAATGAGAAAATAGCAGGGCCATTGTAGAAGAGTAGTCAAAGCATTGGACTAAGAGTGGGGAGCTGCTATCTGTCTTGTCTGATAAAATACGTTTTACATCTGACATTTCTTCAATAACATCTTTTGGACATAGTCTATAGATAGAAGTATATGTCATTAGTGATATTGTAGCTACTATTTTCTGATAGTACCTACAGCCACAGAAACTCACTTGGTGGCTTGGTACTGTCCTCCTTTCTCTCAACACAACTTACTTCCCTGGATTGTCCTTATGAGTAAAATAGAAAATAGGAAGAAAAATGGGATGCTTTGAGCTCCCGTACAAAAGATATATAAATCTAATAAATTACAAAATAATAATTTGGTAAATGATGAATACATATTGTTTCATTAACATTGTACAAGAATATATATTTCTTATAATTTTACAGGAAAATAAGATTTCCATTTGGTCTGTTGGAGATTTTGCAGGCTTGGTCCCAAATGGTGAATATCATGGAGAACCACATTTGCTTTGTGATATCCAACATAGTGGTGATGTTATGGATATGCAGGTAAAAATCGTTTAAATACTTTTTAAGAGGCCTCAAGACATGCATTATCTTTGCTTTAGAAGCTTCAAGATATTCTGTTGTATTAAGTATGTTCCACACTTATGAAAGTAGGTTTCCAAATTCTTTTTTGCCATTATAATTAATATATACACTCTCACATAAAAATACAAACAAGTATTACCATGCTAAATGTCTTTTCACCAAAGATGAAATCATTTATTGTGTTAACTTGTTAGATTTTCCCCTCTAGTTTTTGGATCAGGAGAGAATTGTTGCTGCTTCATCTACTGGGAGTGTGGCCATTTTCCGGCATCATCAAAATAATCAGGTAAATGGTATTTGTTTTCATTATCAGATAAATGGCACAAAGACTACCTATACAAGAAAACTTGAATTTAAACTAGATAAGCACTATCTGAACTGTGAAACCTAGATCTTTCCTCCCTGGTCTCTTTGGCAAAATACTTTGTTCAAAAAATATTAAGGAATCCTGTCTTTCACAGCTTTATTTTGTATATTCATTATTTATTTTGCAATTCATTAGTTCATCTAAAGCCTTATGGAAGCAAAGCTGAATTTCTGTCTAGAAAAATTGGGTAGTCTGGTATTATTATTATATTGTACACTGCCATGGAGCTATTTTTTCCTAAAATAAAGTTTTCCTGTCTTTGAAATTTGCTTTATAAAAGATTTATTTAAATCCGTAGCCAAGTTGTTCTGAATCCGTAAAGAATAACACAGACATATAAAATTTCTAATAGGGAGATCTTAATATAACTCTAAAAGAGCAAGGGTAAATATAAACTGTTTTACAGTTGATCCCACTGTAAATAAAAGGCTTTGTCAGCAAAGGTAAGACTTGAGTTGACTACGTAGACAAATTTTCTACCACTGATAGAAAGTGAATTACAGTTAATTGTTTTACAGTATTTTGTGTGTGTGCTTTGTGGGTTTTTTTAGTTCCTTGTCTTGCCCACTGCCTTGGGATTTCAAAGTGCTTTGCAGGTGTCTAGAATTGAATTGTGCAACACTTATTAAGATTGTACTGATAAGTAGGTTGCCAAGATATTTTCACAATATAAATCTGAGTCTAAGTGAACAGTCTGAAATACTTAGTTAAAAGGAAAAAGGAAATTCTGGCTTTGTATAAGTTTATTAACCCAAGCAGAATAATTGAGAGCTACATAGTGAAAATCATTATTGTAGTTGTAAAAATGCAACAAATCTCCCATATATATTATTTCTCATATAATATACAGATTATATTTTTATGAATCTTACATTCTATAATTTCAAATATTGCATAATTTTATATTACCAGTAATTTGTATATAATACATTACTGTGCTAAAGTCTAGTCTGAAGTAGTACTTTGCTTGAAGCAACCTTGTAATTGAACTTTTTGTGCAATTAATGGGTAGTTTGATTCTTTTTTCTTATGTTTTAGACTCTTTCCATAAATCAGAAATGGGAACAAGCACATTATTATGATCACTCCTGGGGAAGTGCATCATGCACTGGCATCATTTGCAATAGCCCTGAAATTTTTAGTATTGGAGAAGATGGTAGGATAAACATGTTCACCACTGACCGTAAGGAAGCTGTACGTACTATAGGTAGGCAGATAACTCTAGTAATGAAGGCATAAATATATGCCAGCATATTGCTATAAGGTATCTGACAGGTTTTTCCAAATGGCTCAGAATAGAGAAAGTATCAGTTTGCTTACTTATCTTCCTCTTTTAGCAGGAATTCAATTTTCACTGTATAAATTTGGAAACCAGAGTTATTTTATTTGGATAACAATTATCATCGTACTTTAAAATACTAGGGGTCTTTACTAAATGGAATGATTTGTGGCACATTCCCAAGAAAATTAGATGACAACAGCTTCCATGAATAGAATTTCAACTGTGGGAGCTGCTTCCACCTAAATTTCAAATAATTCTGTACTGGTGCCCACCACATTCTAAATCCACTTAGTAGGGTGTCCTGTGCATAAGGGGAAGTATTTTCCTATGGAAGGTAGCTTTCTATTTTTCAGTATTATATTCTCATTGGACAGACAATACTGTATCTCAAATCTTCATGCTAAAGAATACTGCATAGTTGCATTGACAAAGATTATATGAGAAGAATATACCAATACTTTAAAGTTTTGTGAATTGCCCTTATTTCTAGTATGCAGAAATTTTGAAGGTAGCATTGTTTTCTCAACTGAGTAGTCACTGCAATATTGTGATTTATTGGAAAGAGTGCTATGTAATATGTGTAAAAGTGTAAAAACACTTTAAAGTGTTTGCTCTTAGTTTAGAGCAATTGATTTCTACCTGAATCCTTTGTTGCATTAAAATTCACATGTAGAGTTGGTGCACAAGAAATGGAGATAGTGCTCAAATTTGAGACAATATGTGCAATGCTATACTTGCTAAGCAATTTCATTCTGTAATATGGCCGTGTCACCAAATCTTGATAATTTTTTAAAGAGGCATTGTTAAATATGAGTGTTTCTTTTAATTTCTCGTAGATAATGCTGATAGCAGTACACTCCAAGCAGTGACTCGACTTCGTACAACAGAGATTCTGACAGTCAACTCCATTGGTCAGCTAAAAATATGGGATTTCAGACAGCAAGGAAATGAACCTTCTCAAATATTTTCATTGTAAGCATTTTGTTTTCATATAAAAAGCTCTGATGAAGCAAAATAGTTATATGATAGGGATGTGCAAAATGCCTGCACGGATGATATTAGGCAGTCTATTTAAACTGAAATATGTGTTTTGGATGTTTTGTTATAGATGCAAAATGAAATAAGACTGTTTTAATCTGGGTAACACTTATTTAGATGAGAGAGAGAAAAAGACAAGGATGTCAGATTTGGCTATGGAGAAGTGAAGGAGAGAAAGGAAAACGCTGGTAAAAGTCAGGCAGATCAGGCATATATTGCAAGCCTGTTCCTTGTTGTCACAATAAGGAAAAGGGATACAAATCACACCAGTAGCAGCCCAGGAGACGAGCAGAGGAAAATATTGGGAAAATCTACAGGCTGGAAATATACCAGATTGAAAGCTCTCAAGGGGGAAGAGGTGGAGACCAAATTTGCCTGTTTAAAACTACTCTGGGATCCTTCTAGATTTTACTTCAGCTAAAACTCAGAACAACCAAAAACTTCTGGTTTTATTTCTGCCAAAATGTGGCAGTCCAATACTTTTCAGCAGAAATTATGAGGACATGAAAGTTTGTATATACTTCCAGGGTTTTAAATAGTGTTTGACTACAACCTTTGTGATTTCTTAATGTTTTTTTCTATGCAGGACAGGGGAAAGAGTACCACTACATTGTGTCGATAGGCATCCCAATCAACAACATATTGTTGCTACAGGTAGTCAAGATGGAATGTTGAGTATTTGGGATGTAAGACAAGGCAGCATGCCAGTTTCCTTACTAAATGCTCATCAAGCAGAATGTAAGTGCCTAAACAAACAGGATCACAATTCTAATGATGTAGTAACAATTAGGGGAACAATCTTTCATCACATTGACATATCACCAGTGCTTGAAAAAAATATCTTGCTTACTGCCCTTCTCACTACAAGGCAACCCTGGAGAAGCTTACATTAAAAGCAGTAAAACTGTGTGTGTGCATACATAACACACTAAGAATAAAAATTATGATTAAAAGATGGGAGTGAGCAGGATGCACAGCAGGTAGGTGGGATCTACTTTTAGTCCATTGGAGCCCTGGCCAACTGGCAGAGCCCGGTTTTCAGGCTCTTATGGAAGGTTAAGAGGGTGAATATAGACTTGGGGCAAGATGTTCCAAAGAACTGAAAAGAAGGCTCTTCTGGACTCTGCCAGCCAGAAATCCTTGCCAGATGGGACCAATAGCATGCCTCCTCTGCTGACATGGGTGGGGTGGGATGAGATGAGATGATTTCTCCAGTAACTTGGTCCCATGCCATGCAGGGCTTTAAAATTAACAATCCATACCTTATATTGCACCTGGGAGGAAACTGGCCATCAGTGCTGTTCACAAACAATGGTAACATGAGCCAGTCTAGGGGCCACAAAGATTGCCCATGCTATTGCAGTTTGCACAGGTTAAAGCTTCAGAATGCTCTTCAGGGGTACCCTGATGTGATTGCAGTAGTCCAAGAGTTAGACGATCAGGGGTTCAATGACTGAGTGCAGGGACTCCTGATCCAGGAAAGTCCACAACAAAGTTGTACAAAAGCTGCAATTGCCATCTGCTCTTCGAACAGGAGTCGTGAGTCCAGGAGAATCCCCAAGTGGCAAACAAGGTCTGTCTGGGGTATGACCGCATCCTGAACTAAAGATGTCAAAGTCCCAGATCTTGAATCTTCTTGCACCCAAAGCTATTCTGTCTTGCCAGGGTTCAGCCATAGACTATGGTGTCCTTTTTACCATGGACCATGATATTGAAGACTGCTGAGAGGTTAAGGAGAGTAAGGATGGTTGTACTACCCCCCATCCCACTGTCGTTACTCTCTTCCCACTAGTGCGACCAGTGCTGTTTCTGTTGTTTCTTGAGCTTTTCCCAGAAAAGCTCAAGTGAATAGTGTATATACTGGGCAGAATCCACTGGATGAAAAAGTCAGAAAAAAGACAAAGAATTGGGATTCAGATTTAATCCGATTATGGCTAGGTTCACAAATGTGCTTTGATGGCTTATTTAGAATTTTAATTCAAAAGTTGTCAAAAAATGCTGATTTAGTTGGCATACTGACCTCAGTCCTGGTTTGTTTAAACCCATTTAAATGTGGTTTATTTAACAATCTGTTAAGGACTACAACAAACAAATCGGTACCATATTTGGAAGTGATGATTATTCTTAGTCTAAAGCAGGAGTCCCTAACTCCCTGGCCACAGATCAGTATCGGTCAGTGGTTTGTTAGGAACTGGTCCATGCAAGCGGTGGGCGAGCAAGCAAAGTTTCATCTGCACATATACAGAATCTAGGTTGTGCGTGAAACCATCCCCCCCCCCAAATCTCTGGAAGCCAGTTTTTATTCCAAAGCAGATCCCTTGTATATACTGTAAGCATTAAACAATTTCAAGATGTCCTATGCTAACATAGAATATAGAAATATGCTAATAGAATATAGAAATATGCTAATAGACTAACTTCTAGGGTGTTTCATGTGTTGCTAGTTCACCTTTCTGTACAAAATTACTTTTTTTTTTGCTTTGATTTATATGCCGCTACCATAATGTTGAAATGTAAATAACTTTTTCAAAATGTTCTACCTTTGCATATTATATTTGGCATGTATTTACTTTTACAGTATGGGAAGTACATTTTCATCCTTCCAATCCTGATCATTTGTTCACTTGTTCAGAAGATGGATCTCTTTGGCATTGGGATGCTTCCTCTGATGTGACTGAAAGAAAATCTTTTCTTCATACAAGTAAGATTTACTCAAACTTTTGATTAATGAATAATTATTTCATGCTGTTTGCAGACTAGCATAGAAATAGCAACTTTTCTTGGTCCATTGTTGGCCAGTATTGCTATAGTTAACTTAAACATCTCTTGTATTTCTAATGTAAAATGCTTTCATGTACTGTATAGTATTTTTCCATGCTGCCCACATTCACCACTACAGATTTTTGCAAGTGGAGAATATTGGAAATGCACATAAATATCAGAATAATTGCTTTTAGATTAGTAACTAGTATGGCTGTGCATTTTGTGCACATAAATTGTAGAAATTCAGATTCGAAGGGCAAATGTACGGTAATTTGAAATTTGCATCTGTTGGGAACATCTTATGTATCTTTTCCTGCAATTATGCACCAATTGTACAAACCAAGATGAGGCTGCTTGAAAATGCTATATGCACACCCACTTGCTATATGCACACCCATATTTTGCAAGGAGCCCTGGCGATGCAGTAGTTAAATGTAGTATTGCAGGCAAATTCTGCCCACAGCGGGGAGTTCAATCCTGACAGGGCTCAAAGTTGACTCGGCCTTCCATCTTTTCAAGGTGGGTAAAATGAGGACCCATATTGTTAGGAACAATAGGCTGACATTATAAACCACCCAGAGAGTGCTATAAAGCACTATGGTGTGGTATATAAATCTAAGTGCTATTGCTGTTTTAGCCTTCAATTCCAGATATCTACATAGTTTTAATAATAGCCTAACTTGAAAGGAAAAGACGCAAACATGATTAAAATTATTCTAGAGCAGCAAAATGTAAACTTTTTTGACAAATGGCAAACCCAAGTTCTTTAATAATATAATGTATACTTTGATATTTGCCTTACATTTAAATAATTATTTTTTATCTGAAGATAACAAAAAATATTTCTGTATTTTATTTTAGGTGGAAGAAATACTTCATTTCTACCTCATTCTACGGCTAATCAGTCCATAATTAGTGCATGGTTGAATAATGATCCTACTAAAGATCGCATTGAGATTACAAATTTAAGTTCAAATTCAACTTTATCGATAAACAGTTTAGATGTGTTAGGATCATGTCTTGTGTATGGAACTGACACAGAATCTATTTATGTTAAGAAGGACCTCTTTGTATAGCCTTATTTTTCTCAAAACAATGCTGTTCTGTAAATTTAGAATTCTTTTTCTAAAAACTGTAATCTATAACATTCTCTAGAATCATAGTTAAACTAGGGTCAATTTGGAATAAACTGAACGTAATTCATGTTATAGCTTAAGCTTTTTCTTCAACAGTACTATGTTTATATTAAAAATGTCCATTTATGCATTGTTTATTGTAATTATTTAATTACATTGTCTTTATTTTTAAAATATTATTTCAACTATTCTCCAAGACAGATGAATTAATTGCAAGTTCTTTAGTACTCATACTAAGTATGGTATTGCCAAACTAGCTTGTAAGAAGTATTTCCCTTGGTATTTTTTTGTGACTCTTAAGACTGCGTTTTTATTTGAAATATTTGTCAGATACTGGAAAAAATTTAAGAAAGGAAAAAAAACCACCCCTTATTCAATTGTCATGGTTTTCTGTTGTTTTACTGTATATAGAATAACCCTCCACTCACAATGGCAATTAGACTGGAATTGCTGTCACTAAGTGATATAATTGTAACGTATAACATTATGTGGCAGCATTGCTTACTGATGGTAGTCCTGGTTGTCATAACCTCAGGACTGTGTTGGTTAAATGGGAACAGGTGGGAAGTACAGTGGGTGCATTTGTTGCAGGTGTTGCAGGTAGGTGCTATGGAGCCTAGTGGACCAGCAGATGCCACAGGTGGGCCAGGGGAGGGTTGGCAGTGGCTGCACACAGGTTGCTGCAGTCACATACAACGGAGGATTGCTTGCTACAGAATACAAGCTCATTGGGTCTTATACTTCATAGTAGTTTCCTTAGGAGAAAAAAGCAACAAGAATGACTTATTGGGGTGACCTGAAAGCTTCCCTGCCAGCTTCCCCCATTGACTTTGCTTGTGGGAAACTGGCAAGTAAGATCATAAATGACAATCACGTAACTATGGCTCACTGTAACATTCACAAGTCAGGCACCCGAGTTCATGTGATCACGGGAATGCTGCAATAGTCAGAACTTGTATGCTCCATCAAAAGCTGCTTTCTGTGAGATGGGTCATATAAATTTGATTAATAAAATAAACTTTGCAAGAACCAGTTGTAAGACCATCCAGTTGCAAAAGCATCTTTTTCAGTGTCACCTTAAGGTGGAATGGACAAGGATTACTTACAGATAACGGGTATGCTTTGGGGAGTAATGAAGGGAGAGGTTCCCTCTAAGGAGTGAAAGAGGTACACTTAAAGAGGGGAAGGGGAAGATTCCTTAAAAACATACTGCAGGCACACACAAAAAAGCGTGTCCTGGATCTAAATTGTAATTTCCTTGTTGAAATCTTGAGGATGAATTCGAAGGACAAATATGCCCCAGGATAAAAAAAAGGAAGATTCTTGGAGCTAGCCATGTTTGGGCCAAACAGTAAATATGGCTAAAGTGCTATTAAAGTAAAGCCAGCTGCTGCAATTACTGCAAGTTCAAATCTCACCAGGCTCAAGGTTGACTCAGCCTTCCATCCTTTCGAGGTAGGTGAAATGACCCGGATTGTGGGGGCAATAAGATGACTGTGAAAAGAACACCGCTTAGGGGGCCCCCGAAAGCCCTACTAAGCAGGTATGTACAAAAGTATGAAGGCTATTACTTAACGCACTGTAAACCGCCCTGAGTCTCCGGAGAAGGGCGGCATATAAATCGAACCAATAAATAAACCTCTCCCAAGCTTAAACACCATAAGCAAGGTCCAACCTCCGGTCCTCTTCGCTTATTCCCCTGAACGATGCTCGCCAGCAGTGCCATCTTTAAAAGAGCTACTTTACAACTGTGAAAAGCAACAAGAAAGGAAATAGGTTGCCCCTCAACGTATCTTTTTTTTTTTTGGACCACGCGCTGCGCATTGTCCTGAGACGTGGTAGGTTTCATAATTAGCCAGAGTAGGAGATTAGGGACGCAGTACCGATGCGGGAGGAGGACCATAACACGCCGAGTTTATCGCATTGAGCCGAAGTACAATCCTAGCCTTTCTCCGCATTTGGCAAAGATTTCTTAAAATTGCTATTCCCGGAGCCCTTTTCGGTCCGACCGTGCAGACGCGCCTCTCCCACGAAGCGCATCAAAGGGGGCAGAAAAGCCTGCAAGGCTGGCGTCCTCCAGAAGAGAGAGAGCGAGAGAGAGGATCCCTCGCGAAGCGCTGCCGAGTTCTGACATTCCGGGCTGCGGGGTGCGGAGGGGGGGCAGAGGAGGAGGAGGAGGAGAAAGAACAAGCCGGCGGAACCCGCAAAGGAAGTCGGGAAAAGGTTTTATATCCGGGAATCTTGGGCGACAAACCCACCGACAAAATGGCGGCCCGGAATTGAACCCCCCTCAAAAAAATAAAAAAAAATAGGGATAGAAATTGAGGGGGGAGGGAAACCGGAACGTTTTAGGCTAAACCGCGTAGCTAACGCTGAGAAATCCCGCCGTCGTCGTCGTCACCTTCCTCCGGTTTGCTGGGCTTGAGGCGCTGTCACCACCGCCTTTCCCCCAGGCAGGTGGGTAGATGGGTTTGCTTGGGCTCCGCCTCAGGGAAAGGAAAATTGGTGGCTAGTTAATGAGGAAGGCCTCGGAGACGGGGCACGCCTTGGCCTAAGGTTTTATGACACTCCGCCGCTCCGGCGGAAATTGTCCCGACTCCTTTGTGTTTCCCACCCGCCCATCGCTCGGGTCGCCTAAGATTACTTCGTTTGAAGGTCCCCCGCTTACGTCGAGCGCCTGGCCTCTGCGTGTCTTACGCTTCCCCTTAACTGCCCCTTAAGCCTAAATCGCATCTCTTGTAGGGTTTTAAAGGAGCTTTTTCTTTTTAAACGTGCACCGTTTTTCTTTATTTGCTTATTGCGGTTTATTTTGATTTTTAAACAATGGGAGGCATATCCCAATTTGGGGGAGGGGAATCATCTGACGTTCTCAGTTACAGTGAATTGTTTTTTAGAGTTTTATTTATTTTATTTTTTGGTACAGTTGTCCTTAGCGTAGTAAAGATAACACAAAAAGTGTTAATTGTTTATTGTTTATATAAGGCTTCTGACCTGCTTGTTTAATTATGAATTTTACCAAATTCCATAATTAATAGCATGTGCTTTGAATATTATAAAGGTTCAGTTCTTGTCCTTATAATAAAATAGACCATTGTATCCCCTATAGAAAAAAGATGTGAAAGAAAAGGGGAAGTGAAATGAATTCAGGTATATCAGGCCTATTAAAAAGAGAATAAAAGTAACATTTACAAAACGTGGTCCTCAGTTGTTTTAGTTCATGTTATTTCTGGCTACTTAAATATGTCTAAATAATACTAGCTTTAAAGGACATAATGATTGTTTCAGAACAGGTTTTAACAACTCTTGCAAAAGCAAACTAACTATTAGTTTTGTTCTCCAGATTCATAATATTCCATTGACATAATTTTTTCAACTTTTGTCATTGCTTCATATTTTCTTTTTAACAATGCAGTCTTCAGCTTATTTATTCATAAGTGCCTCATTGTATTAACTACACATAGACTGAGAGCACAAATAGTTTTTAAAAACTAACTGATTAATGCATAATAATGTATTTATGGTTCACTTCATTAGCTATATGGTTGCAGAAGATTAAATGATCATTATACGAGTTAGGCAGCCTTATAAGTCATGTGCATAAATAAATTAATGAATAAAATTATATGAGATTTTCTACCAAATTATGTTTATAGGATTGTTGATTGATT
>JANHZT010002100.1:30073-40861 GCA_032468215.1 Stegonotus admiraltiensis | reverse complement strand
GTGAGATTTGAACTTGCAATAATTGCAAGCAGCAGATGTTAATAACAGTGTTTTAGTCCACTGTACTACCAAGGCTCAACATTGAACGGAAAGGTCTGCCTTTTCCATTCTTAAGGCTTCAGAATAAACTTGAGTAGCGTATTCACATTGCACACACTCTCACCATCCTAAAATGCAGATGTTTCGATATATGTATCTAAAAGTGTAAATTGTAGGAGTGTTGGAATAACGTAATCTGTCTTGCTTTGTTCCTCAGGTTGGAGACTTACCTGATGCAGATATCAAGCCACCTGAAAATGTTCTTTTTGTCTGCAAACTTAATCCTGTGACAACCGATGAAGACCTTGAAATCATATTTTCCCGATTTGGTCTGATAAAAAGGTAAGTGTTGAACATTTGCAAAGACTACATTAGCAGACCTTTATAAAAAGTGCAAAATGTAATTCTTGCTTATGAAAAATGCACAAGGAGCATTTTTTTAGTCACAGTGGCCTAGCAAGAGACTTTATATAGATATTACTTAGTGCCTTTTATTGACAGAAATACTTTTCAGACCTTTGGTGACTGCCTAAACTGAAAGTGGTTTTTCCTAAGTGGGAATCTCACAAAGTTCTCTTCAGCAGAACTTTCATCTTAAAAAGATGAAAACAATAGTTCAGCAGGGGAACTGTTTTTGATTTAAAATCAATAACAATAATAATGTGTGTCTTAGGGAAAGGATTTTGAGTCTTTGACTCATAATACAAGTAGTCCTCAACTTACAACCATAATTGAGCCCAAAATTTGTGTTGTCAAGTGAGAAATTTGTTAAGTGAGTTTTGCCCTGTTTTATGACTTTTCTTGCCACATTTGTTAAGTGAATCACTGTACTTGTTAAATTAGTAATATGGTGGTTCAAACGGTTACAAAAAGAAATAACATGACCCCAGGACTCTGCAACTGGCAACTAAATGTGAGTCAGTTGTCAAGGATCTGAATTTTGATCACATGATCACAGGGAGTGCTGCAACTGTCATAAATGTGAAAAATGGTCATAAGTCGCTCTTTTCAGTGCCATTGCAACTTTGAACGGTCACTAAACAAACTGTTGTAAGTTGAGGACTACCTGTGCTATGCACCTGGAAGGAGACAGGTCTTTGCTAAAGGAAAAGCTGTGAATTATCAAATATGATTGCTTGAATCTTTAGTCTGAGAACTTAACAATACCATTTATTAAGTTTTAGAAAAACAATTACTACAGAGTGTTCCAGCACTTTTTCCTTCTGTATTGTAATATATGTATGTCTGTTCTCTTCAGTTTTTTTACATGGCTTTTCTGTATCTTAAATCAACGTTATGTTAGAAAGTGCAATTCTCTAATTCAATGTGAGGGCTAATCTGAATATACTTTTAAAGCTTATTGTAGTGTTTAATATGTTGAAGCTGAACATAGTGATCCTTACTGACCCCATTAACTACATTAGAACTTGGCCCAACCCTGAAACTTATCCATGGGTCTACAGGTAGCCATATAGGATAGAAAGTGAAAAGCGAGACTTCTGCCTCTAGTTCTATTAATTCACATATTCATATCTTGTCATCCATACTGCAACTTCTGATACCATGGTGGCTTACGAGGATCTCCAAAAATGACTGCTGTGAAAGCTGTGAGACGAGTTAAAAAAATACTATCATTGCTTGTCATATGTTAACCATATCTGTATGGTCAAAATGTGTTGGTTTTTCAGTTGTGAAGTGATTCGAGATTGGAAAACTGGTGAATCTCTCTGCTATGCCTTCATTGAGTTTGAGAAGGTATGTGGCCATATGTATATGGTGTTTAGCTGTACAGTATAACAATATAAACAGTATTGTTATTAAACTGTGTGCTTTATATACAACTTTATAAAAAAATAGTTAACATTCAGAATTTTATATACTCCATCCTATATTTGGGTAGATCAGGTTGCCCTGATAAAAAACACTTATTCAGAGCATCTCAGTTCCAAGCATATTAAAAGACAGGAAAGGGCTTCAGAGCACTAACCAGCCCCACAACTGGGAGCTCCTTTTTGAAACCCAAGCGAGATAGACATTTTTAGAAAGCCAGGAGACTGGGACCCCACCTTACCTCTGTGGGCAGAATGTTCCAAAGGGCATGGGGCTACTTCTCTTTAACAATTAATTAATCCTATAGACCAAGTTCACATAACATGCTAATTTAAAATGTATTATTATTATTATTATTATTATTATTATTATTATTATTAATTAATTAAATTTCTATACTGCCCTTCTCCCGAAGGACTCAGGGCCGTGTACAGCCAGAATAAAACTCCATCACATATAAAAGTTAAAAAACATTTTAAAAACATTAAATATTTGGCCGATAAAACTAAAAAACAACAACCCATTAAAATAATGTTTAGGCCAGCCCTGCTTGACAGAATAATAGCATTTTAAGGGCGTGGCAAAAGGTACGAAGGTCAGGAATTTTACGAATCTCCCGGGGCAGCTCATTCCAGAGGGCAGGTGCCCCCACAGAGAAGGCTCTCCCCCTGGGGGTCGCCAGTCGACACTGTTTAACCGATGGCACCCTGAGGAGACCCTCTCTGTGGGAGCGTACTGGTCGATGTGAGGCTATCGGTGGCAGAAGGCGGTCTCGTAAGTACCCGGGTCCTAAGCCATGTAGACTAGTTTGCGGCTCAGTCTGTCATATGAACACAGCCACAGACTGGTACCCTGAAGAAGCAATTGTGATTCCATTTTCTTAAGAACTTGTAAAATACTGAAACTTCTAGTGCTTTCTATATTAGTCAGATTCTACTTAACGATAAGGCATTGGTCTTGTGCATTCTAAGCTGACTCTGCAAGGTAAGCAACATTAATTCTGTCAGAATTTTTCATAGTAATAATTACTTGTTCCACTTCTATGATGGCATCAAAGAGTGTTATACATTTTCTAAATTTAATTATACTTTTTCTTGAACCATACACCAGGAAGAAGATTGCGAGAAAGCTTACTTTAAGATGGACAATGTCTTAATAGATGACAGGCGAATACATGTTGATTTTAGCCAATCTGTTGCAAAGGTTAAATGGAAAGGAAAAGGTAACAAGATGCACAAATTATTTCTATTAATTTTCCCCGTTGTAAATTCCTTATAGATATTATCAAATCTGTTTTGGGAGGGACACAGAAATTTGTTTTCAGTGAACCTATTTGTCAGATATAAATTGGTTGATCATCAATTAGGCATTTATAAAGGTGCATATTCTGTTTTTCAATTTTGTAATTATACAGATGGAAAGTGCGACGTTTGCTTAATAAATGCATGTGGGAACGGTGAGGTTTCACTGGCTTTATCAGTATTAAGAGGATTAATGCTGTAGCTGGTAGACAAAGGGAGTAGCTCAAACTATTTGAATTTGATCAAAATGTGTATGTACCCATTAGAATTGGCATCATTTTTTTTGCTGAAGAGCACTGTTTAAGAAGGCTTTCCTTTGTGATCCAGACTATTTCTAATCTGATTATAAGAAAGGTTAGCACAAAGCAGCACAAAGTATTGGTTTAGATTTCTGCAGGGGATCTCGTGACAGGTACTTCCCAGAGGCCTTAAATATTTCTGAAACATTTCTGTTTGGAGCCCATTTCATTAGGATCTCCCTAAATCAGTTTATTTGGCACAATAGTTAACAGCTATTTCCATGCAGCCCTGTATTCAAAATTAATGTCAGCTTATCTCTTTTTATAAACAGGTGGGAAATATACCAAGGATGATTTCAAAGAATATGAAAAAGATCACAGCAAAACTTCTAAATTAAGCCTGAAGGAGAAAGCAAAACCCAAGCAAGAGTATCCTGAACAATTATATTATTGCATGAAATATCATAGTTGTTAAAAGCCGTGTCATATTGATAAATTGTGAGTTGATAGAATAATTTCTTGACTTTCCAGTCGAGGGCTGAGAGTGTGTGGCTGGTCAAAAATTACCCAACTGGCTTCCATGCCTAAGGAAGGACTAGAACTCAAGTTTCCTCCCTGCTTCTAGTCCAGCACCTTAACCACTACATCACTCTGGTATTCAACTAAGTAGAAAAATAAGTAGAACATTAACATATATAACATTTAATATGTATAAGAAACTATTCAGAGCTGATGGAATATGCTTTTTCTTTATGCACCAATATTAAAGTATTTATAGAGATTGCTAAATATCTCTAGATCTAATATGTTGAATATTATATTAATGGATAGGTTTACATTCACATACCTAATTTCAAACCTTATTTTCTTAGGGCTATTATGTAAACTCTCTTATATAACTTTCATACATGTAATATTTAGTGAAGAGCCAAGTTGGATTTAGGAAATCAAGAATTCACTGGCAAGTACTTCTTCCTTTAAGTGTCTCTGAAAAACCTCAATTAAATGCCTGTTTAGGCTTCACGATAATTTCGCTATGTAGGAAATAAGCAGTGGCTAATTGTGACCAGAATCAAAGTGTTTAACAGTTGTAAAAAATGTTTCCATATCCAGTCTATTTGCTATAGATTTTCCTAGTTAAATTTCACTTTCTCGTGTATTTGGAAGATCGTGTATTTAAATGTCACTCTCAGTTCCATCTTTCAAAGACCTAATGTTGCTTATATGGACAGTTTTGCTTTGCATTCTGGCTGGAACCTACAGGAAAATGGATTTTGTTAAAGCTGTGAAGTGGAGGGCTGCCATCATTTTACCACACAGACATCTCTCAGCAACTACCAAGTTGTGTCTCAGAACAGTTACAAAACAGAAAATCTGGGATTAATTCTGATGGCCGTACTTAAGAACTGGATGATTTAAAAAAAAATCCATTCAAAATTATGCGTGTTTCAAAGCCTGGCAAAATTATTGCAAACACATACTGAAAGAGATGGTTTGCTAGTTGATTCGTTTATGTCTGAGGGGTGCTGCCAAATTATTTCCTTGCACTTCACTGATCAACCAGCTCAAATACAATGTCTACATTTATGGATTTTCTCTCCCTCTTAGCTCCCTCTGGCAGCACTATTAGTCATGCTTTCCTTAACTGACATCCCTAGCTCCAAATACGATCTTGTGCTGGAGAATGAAGAGGAGGAAGCCAAAACCAGCCACAGGCACTCCGATAAAAAGAGAAAACATTACCATTCAGACGACACTGATGAGGATGAGAAGAGGAGCAAAAAATCCAAGGTATTAAATGTTTGTCCTTTTATTGTAATGATATTTTTGAATGGTTCATTTCTGTGAAAAGAAAGCAGGCCTAGTGTTTTCCCTGCCTTTAAGGATGTTCATTCCTTTATATCCTACTTCAGTATTGTCCTATTTGCTGCCTTAACTTTGATGAAGAGCTTACTCCCTATTTTCCTATTTTCAAATACAGAGCTTCCTCGTTGTTAACCACTTCTTTTGGCTTCTGCAATCTCCTGGAAATCCCCTTAGCTCTGCAGAACATTTTAGAAAAACTAAATTAAGTATGACCTCACCAAAAGACAGGAAATACAACTTTACCAATAGGCAGGGGGGAAAAAACATGCTCTTTAGCTAAGAATCTGACACAAGTGACCTTTTGAAAAAGTAGTTGTGATCTGTTAGCTTCTGTGTGTGGTTTTTTATGATGCAGGAAAATGTTCTTAGTTACTATCAAAAATTAATCTCATCCCCTTCTCTCCCCTCCCCCCCCCAATCTTGTGACAGCTAGGAAACGATTAGAGATTCTTATTGTTGCTTAGCTGCTCTGTAGTGTGGCAAACACAAATTCAGGGCAAAAGTTTGCAATGCAGTAATGGCACAGCTGTTAAATGAAGACTGCAATGTAAAAGAAACTTTTACAGAGCTAATTAACTTATTTATATGAATGAAAGGAGAATAAAGGGAAGAGACATCTCCCACGTCTTTTATTTTCCATATTCTTAGAACAAGCCACTTAACTATCATAGCCTCACTTTTTGCATTGCTGTCTTCTCTTTCTGCATTGACCTCACCTCCTCTTTCTGCATTGACCTCACCAGATTTACTGCTAAATCTTAAAGTTATTTGCCTGTTGTAATACTCCTTGCATGATCTATTCCCTTAATACACCTAATTACTTTCTCTGTCCTGCCATTTCATGCACTGTTCCGGAAACTGGCTTAAATTAGTTATCTTGCCATCTTCTTATTTATTCATTTGCAAATAAGAAGAAACCTTTGGCTATCTCCAACATAGTTTCATTAGATATCTGTTTTTGGCTATGAAATATTCCCTGGGCATTCTAAATAATTCATCGAATTTCAGGCTTTTCAGAACTGTTTTTTCTGGTTATGAGCTACTCTCTCTTTACCCTTGAGTGTGCCCTTTTCATTCAGTCCAGTGTTTCTAGTTGTTTAATTTTGCATTTCTGCTTGGAAGACTTTTTTTACCTGAAATTTGATTTTCCTTCAGATAGCAAATAGTCTTTTCCTAATAAATTGTAAAGTTTATTTACAATTTATTACAAATTTACAGACTCCTTGAAACCAGAACCTGTTGACTTAATATTGTACTAAAGTGCTGCCTAAAAACATCAATAAACTGGAATACTTTTCATAGTGAAAGAAAAGGCTATTTTAAAAATTGTTTTCTAGTAAATAGGCATGAGTAAATGAGTCGCCTTTCGTAGACTGAAATGATGGGTTCCAATCTTTAGAGTAGCTATAATTTAAGAGAAAATTGGCATAAATATTTTACAGATGGTATATAAAACTCTCTTAATGTGGAACAGTGCGGTGGCCTAGAGGTAAGGACATTTACCTCACACTCCGGAGGTTGAGAGTTCAATCCTAGGCAGCGACAGATGTTTCTCTGTCAAGGTGCAAAGAGTAAATACTTGCTGTGAACTCTGTGTAGGCATCAGGATGGCCATCCGGCCAGTAAATGCTCAGCTTCATTCAGTTAACCCCAACTCCACCCCAACAAAAGGGGTCATAAACATTTACAGGATCAAAAAAAGAAATAAATTGCTATTAATAATCACAAAAATAGGTAAATCATACAACAAAAAAGGGCTGGAATATTTTATCATATGTGATTGTTATGAAAAAAAAAACCCGAAGTACTAGAAAGAAAGAAATAATCTCAAAAACGAAGTTTGAATTGAAACCTCAGGGTTTGGTTTGGTTTGGTTTTGCTAGGAATTATCCCAGAACATATTTTTTTAAAATTACAATTTATTAAGATGTGCGCTGTTGGTGATGACAACAAATCTGATTCAACACTGGAAAATAAAGAGACATTTTGCTAACAATAACAGATTGGGAAAAACATTTGAGGAAATACACAGCAAAAAAAAAAAAACCCTATTCTTGCAGGTCATCAGAGCTGCTGCATGAGGAACTGTACAGTTAAATCAGCAAGAGAAAAGCTTAGCTGAAAATCAGATCAGATACCATTCCCAAGTAGTGTTATAACGCAGGTCATTAAACCTTGTGATTCACAAACAGAACATTTGTTAAACTGTTTTATAAACAGCTTGTGCAACTTTTTGTTTTGCTGTGTGTACGTTTGTAGGTTTAGGGGATTTATTTTCAATGTGCTGTGTCTTGTTTTAACAATTTTGTGTAGGATGTTTTGTCAGAGTATATTCATGAACTGGAATAGAACATAGCAACAAGGTCAGCCAATGGGGCCTGTTTGCTGATTCAGACAGCAAGGAGCCTGGGCGTGGCTTAACTGTTCTGTGTATATACTTGAGGGCACTAGCTTCTCCCTCTTCCATTTTGCCTCCTCCGTTTTGTGCTTCCATTTTGTGCTGTGTTTGTACTTGCTATTTCTCTTCTCTACAACGTGGAAAAACCTACAAGGGTATTGTATGCCCTATGTGTTGTTATGTATATAAAGACATTTGAATCCTGCTTAATAGTCTGCTTGTGTTTGCTGCAACAAACTCTGACATGTTTCCTACTTTATGGTCAATAGTTTCAATCACTTGTGAAATATGGGAACATAGAAATATAGACACAAAGACACATCTTTGTTTTCCTGTTCTTCTTATCCTAACAGAATCTAGTTTGTAAACAAAAATGAAATATCTGATATTGGGCAAGAAAAAGTGTAATAAGTTGGTTCCTTCTAAGTTTCATAGATAAATCCCATTCATACAGGAGGATATTCTGTTCCTTTCCTTCCTTCTTTCTTTCTTCTCTGTGCTTTCATCTTCTGCAGGAAAGATAGGGCGGGAGGGAACATACAATAGCATCAAGAAAAAAGGAACCTCCACAGAGCTATTATGTTTGTTTCCAGAGTATATAGCAATGGCACTTAGACTTATATACCGCTTTACAGTGCTTTACAACACCCTCTAAGTGGTTTACAGAGTCAGTATATTGCCTCTAACAATCTGGGTCCTCATTTTACCGACCTCAGAAGAATGGAAGGCTGAGTCAACTTTGAGCCTGGTGGGATTTGAACTGCCAAATTGCAGGCAGCTGGCAGTCATCTGAAGTAGCCTGCAGGACTGCACTCTAACCATTCCACCACTGAGGCTCATATAACATTGTTTTATGACATGTCAAGGTTCAAATCTAATTATTATTTTTAAGTAATTACAGATTTACTGATCTCAGTAGCATCTGCAGGGGAAAGCAGCTTTCTTTCCAGATATCATGGATTACAGTTTTTGCCACCCAAGTCAGCATGGCGAGTAGTCAGGAATTATAGATGTTCTAGTGTTCCGGTCCATAGTTAATTTTCTCTGGAGGGACTCAGAGAGGTCTGGAATAGGCTCCAGAATTGACAGTCACTGCCTTAATTTGATAACATAGAGACAGATTGTTACGTTTAAGTCAGCAATCATAAATTAGGTATATTGACTAATGCTGTATTTTAAATCACAAAGCACAGAAATTTCTCCTTTTTTATTTACATTTCCTAACTTTTTAACAAAATAAATTGAAATTATCCCAAATTATGTAAACTGAATTGTAATAGAAAATAAAGGGTTATATTAAAATGTTATTTTAATATTTTGGAAAAAAATGGTTTTATGAGCTTCAAATCACATTTTAAAAAAAAACAACACTTATTTTTGTACCTATGTAGGATAGATTATTTTTCCTTTATGTTTCCTTTAAAGGTCTAGCTAGGCATTGTTTACTTACAATTAATTGGTATGTTGCTATTTGTTCTGTAGGACTAGCATGAAAATCAGCAAGGCAGACTTTGAAAACTGTTACCGTAGTTCTCTACCTGCTCCTCTTCTCCACTCTTCTCTTTTGTCAATGCAGTAACTGCGTTTCCTTCCTTCTTCTCTCAGGAGCCCAGCCGAAGGCACAAAGAAGAATTCGATAGGGAGAAAAGAAAAAGTGACAAGCGAGAGAGATGCCGGAGCCATTCTCGGGAGAGAGAAAGCCATCACAAAAAGTCTAAAGACAAGCATTCTGAGGAATCCTGGGAAAGGGACCATTATGAAGAGAAAAAGTCAGGCAGGAATCCCAAAAAGTCCAAAGATAAGGAAAAGTCCAAATATAAATAAGGGCTGATTGATGAAAATTGTAAAGCAACTGTTTCTTAGCATTTATCTGCTTTAGAAACTACCAATGTCTTCCCTTCCCTTCCCGAAGGTCTTCAAGCTCCCTCTGGTTTTGCCTCATAAGAGTTCTGTGGGAGGATATCTTCATCGGGTGGATTCTTCTTCTGTTGTTTTTGTTGCCTTTGAAAACTGCAGATTGCAGAGATCAGGGAAATTCATGCTAGAGTGCAGTAACAAGGAACCTGCAGCATTCCCATTATTACTAACAGCAGTCTGCTGCTGTTACTGCCAGAAAAGGAATATCACTCTAAAAGGAACATGGAGGACTTTATTCAAGACTGGATTAATTTACTTCCCTTTTTCTCATAGGAAACTGTTAATGAGTGAAGCTTGTACAGTTACATGAATGAGGGAGATCATTCTATTTTTATTGCCAGTTGAGGCTTCCCTGTTGTATTTATACAAATAGATAGTATTGAAGTTTTACATGTAAAAATATGAAACGATATACTAGTACGATACACAGTTCATCATTGGTACTCACCCATGCAGTTGATACTTCTAAGAATTCATTCCATTGAAGAGGCTCCAAATCCCTGTTGTTTCAGAGAAAAAATGAGAAGCCTCACTTTGCACTGTAGCAGTGTACAATATTGATACATCTAGATTGCCACAAAAGAGCCACTATCCACATTTTGTACTAACTGCAATATATCTCCATGCTAATCTTTAGTTTTACTTCCATCTAATATAGCTACATTAATCTATTTCAGCGAGTATATCAGTAAGTCTATGTCAGTTAGGAAGCTGTAGCAAATCCTGTGGGTTTTGTATTCAGATTCAGTTTTTTAAAATGTAGCTTTGTTTGGTAATGTAAAATTGTACATTCTTAATAAAAAAAAAGCTATCAGTCCCCATATACGTATGTGGTGGGTTTTGTTTTTCCCTTCTAACTGGATTCATTTTATGAAAGCAAATGATAATATTCAAATAAAACAAAATGTTAAAAAGTTATGATATTTATGTAGTTACTTACCAAGCACATCTAAATTATATTAAACTAACCAAAATATCTTTACAATCCCCAAGGCATGTCACAACTTTTGAGCACCCCTAATGTTTGGAAATTAAAAGTTGAAAAATTTGGCAAGCCCTAAATGCCAATGAGAAAGAAATAGATGACTTGTTCTGGAAGACATAACTTCTTGTTGGTATAAGCCCGTGATGGCGAACCTATGGCACGGGTGCCACAGGTGGCACACGGAGCCATATCGGTGGGCACGCGAGCTCAGCT
>JANHZT010002100.1:0-11046 GCA_032468215.1 Stegonotus admiraltiensis | reverse complement strand
AGTTGCCTGATCATCAGAGGCTTCTAAAAGCATTTTTTCCTGCAACCTCTTAAGGTTGTAGAAAAAATGCTTTTAAAGTAAAAAAAAAAAAAGTTGGCCACACCCATCACATTACCCCACCAAGCCACGCCCATAGAACCAGTAGTAACAAATTTTACATTTCAGCACTGATTTATACCTTTTTTCCTTAATAGCACCAAGAGAGAAAAATAAGCCTTCAGGTGGCATTTTTATGTTCAAGACTCCGCATTTGCCTCCTTGGTTGGTGCATTAATTGTAACCCCTCCTGGACAAATACTCCTTCCCTCAGATTTAGTTTATTATTTACTGGACCATCCTTGAATGTTATTTTCAGAAACTGCAACTGATACAGCACAGGGAGATAACCTGGATTGTTATCCAAAAACCTCCATTTTGATATATTTCAGTAATGCTTTAAAAAAAACTTTCACAGGTTTCTATGTTGTTTTTAAGATTAGTCCACAGTGCTGATGCGAATATAAACAGCCAGAAACCATGGTGATACTATATTGTCCAACAAAACATTTTACTTGATACATTTCTTTGTTTTTGAAAGCTCCAATTAATTTTTCCTTATATTCCTTAATATGGATTGAATGTAATGTATATTAATGGCTTATTTTGCAACTGCTTCCTAATTTACTGTCTGCTTGTGGGACAATTGCGTGAACAAATTATATTGATGTATTGTTTTTGAATTCAAAATAAATATGGAAGCTACCATGAGGGCCTATTTGTGGAAAAGTGAAAGACAGCACTTTTAAATAAACAACTCAATTACATCTAGTGTATCTCTTTTGTCAAATAAACCAAGGGAATATAAAGGAATGCATATAAGGGAATGCTAATGTATTGATGAGATGGTGTTTACAGATTGCTACTCAAGGGGCAAGGTACATCTAAGAGGAAAATACTACGGTAGATCCTTTCTTTTCATGCCATAATTCTCCCCCCTGCCGTTAGAAAAAGGTGTACTAGCATACACCCAAATTCTAGATCCCGTTATCTTACACGTAGTTCTCGACTTAAGACGTAATGGAGCCTGACTGCTATTATGATTAACAGAAACTTACCTATTAGAAAGTGACACCTACTCCATAAATAATAGAAACATGCAAAGTATTATTGGCTAAGTCCATGTGCTCTTATATTCCCAATGACAAAAAGTGCTCATTTTGAAATTTCATTCTGTAATTCTTTACATTTGTCCTTAATTCTTATAGTGCTGATTCTTATAAGGATTTACTAACCAAAGGAAGTGATTCATTTATAACTTCCATACAAGTAATCCTTGGCTTACCAAAACTGGGACCAGAATTTCCATTATAAATTGGTGCAGTTGTAAAGTGGGTTGATGACCATTTAATTGCAGTTGTTAAGCGAATCACATGGTCAACAAGCAAACCATGCAGTCTTTTAAGAAAATCTAGTTTCCCCAATTGACTTTGCTCGTCAGAAACTGGTTGAGAAGGTAACAAATTATGATTATGTAACTGCAGGATGCTGCAACTAGTTGCAAGTGAGTTGGTTGCCAAGAGATTGAATCATGTGATTACAATCGTATGATGATCACAAGTGCTAGGACAGGTTGTAAATGGCTTTTTCCGATGATTCAACAACTTTGAATCATTGTTAAATGAATGGTTGTAAGTTGAGAATTACCTATATTAATATATAACAGATAAAAATAAGCATTAAGGAATGTGCCAGAATGCACAAATATCAGATACCAAGCAGATTATTTTCTTAAAAAGTACCTGTAGTAACATTTGAACAAGGCTTAGTTTTGCAATTATGCTATTGATTTTAGACCTAAAAAAAGAGCCTTCAGGGTCTGAATTTGAAATCAGAATCATCATGTATTCTAGCACTGACGAATTATTTAAGGAATATCTACACAAAACATATTACTTCTAGTTAAAAAGACACAAAACAGATGTTACAATATATTTTTTTAATTTTTATAAATAACTTATCTGTTACAAAGACAGTTAACCCACCTAAATCACAAAACCATCAACTCAAGATATCCAAATTATGTTTTATTAATAAAACAGGTAAAAATTCATTTATCAATCTTCACATAGAACTGCAGATGAAGCTGAAAAAGAAAGCTTCTTCTTTTTTTTAATAACAATGCATTCAATTCAAGGACTTTGGATTTACTGACTGATTACTTGGGATACTAATTTAATTCTCATGTTTAAAAAAAATGCAAAGCCTTTAAAACAAAGGCATCTGTATATTTTCATAGACCACTTGTAAAATTGCTGTTAAAGATGTCCACTGGCAAATATTTACAGTGGGTGACAGTCTACTTTGTCTCTCGCTACATTTAGGCTGCAATAGTAGATCCACTTACCTTGGAGTAAGTCTCACTGAACTTAATGGCACTTAATTCTGAGCAGATACATAATACAGTTTTGCTATTCATTGCTTCTTCTCGCCTCATCCCGAGAGATGACATATCATTTATGTAGTAGTATGCAGGAGAGCAAAAAAACCCAAAAAAACAAAAAAACACCATGATCTTGGTTTTAATTAAAAGTTTTTCTAACCACCTCAATAGATTTCCTTAGGAACAAGGACATAAAAAAAGAGATGCTTGGCATGGCTTCAAGTCTCCTTGTTTTCTCTTTTCCAGGCTCTCTTTCAAATGATTCTAATTATTGCTATTCTCCACCAAATCAGGTTTAAGAACTGGCTGCCAACAATGAGCTTATTAATATTTTCTGCTATTTCTGTGTACTCAAATATGTTCCTCTCCCTCCCAGTCCCAGTCTTTTTTATTTGTGGAGAGTTTTAAAGATGCCCAGCAAATGAAGCAAGCCTATCAGAGGCAGATATGATGGGGGTGGGACTCAATTTCTCTTGTGCTTTTGTTTGCCAGGCAGAATACTACCCAGGTGTCACCCACCGTAAAAATCAGTGTCCTGAGTGAACTAGAAGCACAAACATTTCCTGCATTTTCACCATGCTGCATCTGCAGGTCTTCACAGATTACCAGCATTTACAAGAGCAACATACAGAAGAGGCAGACAAGAGCTAGTTTGTGCATTGTCATGAACGCTGTTTTTAAGGCACGGCTTCTCTCAGATCAAAAACTTTTTTTTTAACACAAAGGGATCACAATCGTGCATAATCACTTAAAGGGGGAAAGAAAGTTAACAAAGACTATTACACTATACATTAAGAAATACAAGAAATAATAAAAGGTGAAGAAAAGTCATTTAAAGAAGATTCTAGAACTATGTACAGTAGGAAAAGCCTTGGGGGTATTTCACGGTGACTATGGTACAGACAAAGCATGCAGTTTTCTTTTTTCATCTTCAGATGATTGTACTGATTTTTGTCTTCACAATGTGGAACTGCTTTCCGGAAGACAAGATGAAGAGTACCTCTACATTTCTGAAGTTCTTCTATAATTCCTGGGCCCTCTGTGGCAGCAAATTGAGTTTCAGTTTGTTCCTTTTTCATTTCCTCTGTGAATGTAGTGTTTTACTGAAAGCTTTACAAAAACAAAAATGCTATCAATCTAATTTCTTCCCCTGTCAAAATTCAGTAGTGACATCTGTGGAGAAAGGCTGTTGGGAACACCAAAGCACTGAACCTGGTGAGAGTTATTCTTATGGGCATCTGGTAATACTGTACATGTCAGGCAGCTGGCAACCAATTTCTTTCAGGAGATCACCTTCCAGCCGGTGAATTTCCAGCTGCCTGCAGCACAAGACTGAGGTATTATCTCTGTGTCATGACATTTAACATTACTAATAAACCTTGTCACATGTTCAACTTTACAAAATCCTATGCATAAATGATTATTTATCCCAAGGAAATGACACAATAGTCAGGTTGGATTTACAGAAGATAAGTGAGCCTCCCTGGCTCAGAAATGCCTGGGCATCTCACACTGTTCGCAACGATTTAAGGCTGGGTGATTTAAAAAAGTACAAGCTGTACAATTCCACTGAGCTCCCTCATCTTCTTCAGTATCTGGAACAGTCTTTGGTGTTTTGACCACGGATTTTTGATCGGCTGAGGTGGGAGAGAAAAAAAAACAATGTTCAAATATGAATAGTTGAAGTAAATAAATGTGTCCCCTTTTCCAATTATTATTTATTTAACAAACAAATTTATGTAGCCACCCATCTGACCCAAGCAGACTCTATGTAAGCAACAGTGATTACATGTTAAAACTTTCAAATATTATTTCCACTACTGTGATTTTAAAGTCTAACTCTCATTAATTCAAGAGTAAATAAGTTGCTACATATGCAAGGTGAGAAAATATGCAGTTCGAGAGCCATGGGGAAAAAAAGAGCACTTAGGGCCCTTGACAAAGGATCTTGTTTGAAATGTACTGGACCTTCCTGTATTTAAACAAATTGCTAGCACTTGACATATTTCCCTCTTTCTTTTCTTGGTTTTGGGTACTTGCCTCCCAGTAGCTTCAAAGTCATATGAAATTGTGTAGCATGCTAATAGATTCGTTTTTGATGGGTTGTTTTAAAAGTGCTAAAACAAACCCTTTAAGATTTTACACCCCAACCACTGAAAAAAATATGAAACAAAAGGTCCCCACTTCCCCTGGGGAGAGGTGCAAAAGAAATGCCAGTGTACCCTTGGTTTGGAGAAATTGGGGAAGGGCAATGCTTTTTCAAGAGGGTTGAGTCTTCTGTTAAGATGTATCTGTCCCTTATTTTCAGTCTACCAAAAAAGACAGATAGATCAAGAGAACACAGCACCATCAATACTAAAGAAATACAGTCTTCCCGGGGGGGGGGGGGGAGTATGTGTGCACATCCCAAGATAATTTCTCAATTCTTATGTTTAAAATTGAAGAGAAATCAAATGTCCCAGTATGTGTGAATGCATAGTTCCCGTCTTTAAAAAAATGGGATGATGCAAGAAAAAGAAAGGACAAACAAATAAGAATAATTACAGTAAATGAATATGAGGGGTTATTATTTGTATGCTACAGACCTCCAACAGTTTTTACCAACAATAGATTACAAATATTACTAAAATAAATTAAACGATACAGTTTGATTCCAGAGACGATTTGAAAAGATTTTTTTTTTACTAAGCACTACCTTTGGGTTTTGGTGCCACAGGACCTAGAAATCCAATATTGTCATAAAAATTATGGATGGCACTGGGATTAAAATGTGGTCCTGAAAAAAAAGAAGCATACATCATACAGAGCTAGGACAAAAAAGGCAATTAAAACTGAAGCAGTGGGGTATTTATGATCAAGATATTACTGGTAACATTGCATAGCTTTCCTTTGTTTTAAAAGAAAGTACTGAGGCCATTTAATAAGATCCACCAGCTTTGTATACTCATATATGAGCCCATACCTACCATCCACATTATAATACAAAGGGGATGGGGAGAAAAATATTTACCTCAAAGAGAAAAATAATCAAGAGAACAACAGTTTTAACTAAAAAATGTAAAAAAAAATTCATAGATAAAATGGCCTATATTCTTAACTTAACCCTAAAAATCTTTTTCCTCTGTGATTTTTCTGTAGTGTGGTAGAATTTCTAATAAAAACAGCAAATATAAAACTGAGAATTAAGAATATAAACGCAATAGTGGGTAACCCCATCCTGAGTACCTAGCCAGTATATTATCTCATTTGAATTTAATCATTTTGAATATTTGGTATTATAAGTAAGCATGAAAAAATTAAAATACAGTAACACTAAGTTTTGCTTAGCTGCATTCCAATTGGTAAAACGTATTAATTTCAATTTACTTTATTGCACTTTTAATTATACTTTTTTTCCAGGAATATATCTGATTATGAAGCAAAGAAGTTACAAAATGTATCCAACTCGTACCCTGTACATTATTCTGAAATAGTAAAAAGACCAATTTAATTTTGATTCTGACACAATTCTGAATTTACGTCTAATTTTTAGTAGGAATTTTTTAGAACATATATTCTCTTTCTTCTCCATCCCAAATTCTGAAGGTATTTCAAAATGAAGGCTATGCTAAGTCCCAGCACTGCATCTAAGCGCAGGTACTGAATTGGATCTTTGCACACAATAGAATATGGCCACATATTAGTAACTACTTTTTGTTATGTTTTGCTAAGTTGTTTGTTTTTCCTCCCTCCTCAAATAAATGTGATTTTAAATTTTTACACCCCCGCAAAAAAAAACCCAAAACAGAGGGATTTGTAGTTTACACAGCTAAGGATTTTCATTTTATTATAAAGCACTGTTAATTACATCAAATTGAATCCTTTCACCATGGAAGTGCTTTAGTGCTTCCAATACAGAAGTATACTATAGTATTGCTCTAAGGAAGCCACTTGTTAATGCAACTCTTAAAGCAGCAGCAGCTTTTTCTTCAGTAGAAGTCTGAAGAAAATTGGTAACTTTGATAGGATAAAGCTTTGCTCTCTTGAAGCTAACAGTATAATAATTTTCAAAGTGTGCACAGCCCTATTTGGCTGTTCTCGAACCCTGCATACTAAATGGTAAACATATTGTTCATATTTCTAATACAATACCTCTTGCTTGAAAAAGATCGATTTCTTTGGTTAGGCAATCTATGTCTATTTGAAGCTGTCTGTTACAACTTCTTAACTGTTGCATTTCTTCAAGCTGAAAAACACAGAATTATTAGTTTCATGGCTATGATAACAAGACATGGTTATTGGTTGATGATGGTATCGTTAGAATTATATAAACATTTTAATATTTTTAAGCAGTTCAGGCAACCTCTTGGGTATGCTGAAGATCAATTAAATATTTGGAAATCAAATTAATGACTACTTAGATCACATAATCATAACCTTAGATACTGAAATAAATTTTAGCTTTTAATAAATGAAAGCTCCAGAAAAATATAAAGCTAGATAAAAGACATATTACCTAGGAATAATTATATCAAGAACAGGCTTGATAATAAGAGAGATATGACAGTTTAAGCACAAATGACTGAAAAAGTGCTCAATATGATTTCTTAATTTTCCTGAATATATTTTCTGAATATCACCATACTTCTCAATTTGTTCTTCCTCACCACGTATCCTGCAGATTGTATACTTAATAACTGCTCTTTTGACTTGATTTATATTAATTTTATGATAATACTGGATTATTCTGTATCTCCAGAAATGATGACTTACTGAAGGAATTTGGGAAGCAGAATTTGATCTTTTCAGCCGCCTTCGTGTTAGATTATTCTCCATTTCATTGACTTCTGATTTTAGTTTATCCAGCTTTTTCTTTTGAATCTCAAGTTCTCGTTGAAGCCGTTCCATCCTAGCCTTCTGATGTACTAGTAAAGCTGAAGAACATTAAGATACCATCTTAACCCATTTAATGTTCTCTTCACAGCATTTGTTTTAACCCAGTGCAGTCCTAGGACAAACAATTATATGAGAATTTCCCAGTTTGTCCAATATGAAACATAGGGACACATAAATAATGACTTATATAAAAACCATAAAAACCAAGTTTATAACAGTCTAATCAATATGATAATTTCAAAGTGCATTATTAAATGAATTAATAAATGAAATTTAAATTTTCCTGGCTTTGGCTTCCTTAGTTAACTTTCTAATCTACAAAGAACAAACTTCCATATAGCCCTAGTCACCAAATTATAAGCTCACTCCCTTTTCTATTTTATTTACTTATTAATTTACATGCCATTTCAATCATTATCAACTACAAATGGTTTACATCTTCTATTTTCCCAATTAAGAATTATACATAAATAATGATAAACCAGCAATCTGAATCATAATTCTAAAATAAAAATTCTGTTGAAAATAAACATCACACTACAAAAGGAATAGCACATCTGCCCTTAAGGCTTGCTGGGGGAAAAAATAGTTCCCTAAAACCCAGCAGGGTTGGAGTAATACAATATCTCAGTGGGATCTCAGCTGTTCTAAAGAAGACAGCGATCGAGAAGACCTGAGGGGACATTGATGATGAAATTCCTTAAAAGAAATGGCTTGAAGGGAGCCCCTTCTGCTTTTCTTATCGTGGACAGTCGTGAGAAGGTGATCTTGGTGATAACCACATGCTATATGCTATGAAGGCTCTTCATCTCTTGTCTCTTCTAAACAGTCTACCATCTTCTACCCATTATTTCAGTTTTCACTCTCCAATGCCCATTACAAATCCTAACTGATTAATCTTCCCAATCAGTTTCTCTGCCAGCAGGGACCAACTACTAGAACCTTATCCTGGTTCCAAACATTTGTGATCAATTTGTCCTAAGCTTTCTCAAAGTAGATAATGACCTTATCATGGAAAGCACTATGAGGTCTCTTGAAAATTGACTGAAAACTGGATTAGCATAAATGCTGAAGCAGCACTGATTCATGTATGTAAATGCAATTGAATGAAATGAATTTTAAATAATCCAATGGATTATTAACTACCTTTTTTTTTTTTGCACTATGACGCTCCGGACCATAAGACACACCCAGCTTTTGGGGAGGAAAACAAGAAAAAAAATCTGCCTCTGCCTCCCAGCATCCATCAGTATTCATCCGATTAGCGTCCTTGCAGCAAACAGCCTGGTCAGCTTCAGCACGTTATCACAGCCTGATTTAGCATGAGCAGCTGATTGGCGGCTGGATCAGCCTCCCAGAATACTGATCAGCTGCTCCAGGCTGTGGGGATCGCCGCTTCTGCGCATCATATTTTTGGCCTCCAAGTGCCCCATTTTCCCCCAGCCCATTCCAGGTGGTGGGGATTGCTAGTACCACCTATTGCCGGCATCGCATATCACCGCTGGAGGCCAAAAACAGGGCATGCAGAGGCTGAAAACAGCCAAAGGGTGGGGGCTGACGGGTGGGCAGGGCTTCAGCAACATTCGCTCTATAAGACATACAGACATTTCCACCCCCTTTGGGGGGGGCGAAGTGTGTCTTATAGACCGAAAAATATGGTAATTAGATACCCCTTCCTCTTAGGGGAATCTAGATATGCTGATAATTAACACAAAAGTCCCTCAGAATGGATGCAAACAACAAATTTCTTAATGGCCTAAAATCCTGGGCAGCAGGCTTCACCAGGAACATGAGATGGATATCTGCAGTCTAACACAAACTGGCATACTCTCTAGCTTTCCAAGCAACCTCTTACTCCATGAACCACAGGAAATCATGACAAAGGTAGCCCCTGAGGCAGGAAGAATAACCACGCAGGGCTGAGCCAACTCCTCTGGCCAATGATATAGACATGAAAAGACAACTTTCTAGTGTTCATTATTCTGTGTGCAAACATTACAAAACCTACCTGATCCTACACAGCAGCAGAAGAGTGGCAGAGGTGGGCCAAATTACAACCAATGTGCCTTCCTAGATACTGAAGAAATTTTGGATCTCATCTCACCTGTAGAGTGACTGCATAAAGTCTGCTATTCAACCGCAGACTTCAATTACATCACCAACTACCCCTTCTGACAATAAACAAGTTTTATTCAGCTACTGACAAGGAATATAACCGGATGCAATAAAATGTCAAATGGAGATTTGTTGGAATCCCTTTCCAAGTTCAACATCATAGCATTCCAAGAGACATGGTTAACCACCGGTAATGAAGATATTCAAGGGGGGTGCGATTGGCTCAGTGGTTAAAGATGCTGAGCTTCTCAGCTGAAAAGCTGCCAGCCCAAGTTCGAAACGTGAGTGCCATGCAGGCAGATGAGTTCATATTACTTGCCCCAGAGCTCCTGCCCACTTAGCAGTTCAAAAGCATGCAAATGCAAGTAGATAAATAGGAACTAGTTCAATGGGAAGGTAACAGCATTTTATGCATCTCAGCATATAGTCATGCTGGCCACATGATCGTGGAAGAGTCTTCGGACAATGCTGGCTCCTTTGGCTAAGAACCGGAGATGAGCACTGCTCCCTAGAGTCGGAGTTGCTGGACAGGGGATACCTTTACTTTACCTTTAATGAAGATATTCACCTACCAGGCTTCAAATCATGGCATACAACAGCATGCAAATTTAGGAGCGAGCCCCAAAGAGATCATGTTTACTTGCCAAAGGAGAGTTAGGCTGGCAAACAACTTTTTATTATCGTTCATTTTTTGTATACACAAAAAAGAAAATAAGGAAGACACCCCCCCCATTACAGACTCAAATGCCTTATTGATATAACAGCAAAGATGTAAAACATCTCTCGAAGAAAGCAAAGGATTGGCAAATGAGAAGAATGTATTAGTAGAAGAATAGGCTACGTTCAGACTTGGGACTTGAGAATAGATCATTGATTTATTCTATACCAGGAATGTCAAACTAGTGGCCCATGGGCCAAATGTGTCATGCACAGGCCACGCCACCCCAGCTCCGCAAATGAGGAAAACGTCACTAAATGTCATGTGACAGCAACATGATATGGCGAGTTTGACATCCTTGTTCTATACCATATTATTACCAAATGCACAACAGATGGCAAATACGTTTACATCTTTCATACATCTCAGTGCTGTATTAGATTCCATAAATAGAGACATGTTATGGAAGAAAGCTGCCAAGCTACATATATGGAACCTAAGATTTTTATACCTGATAAAGGCCCTCTACACAAATACATACCTGAAAGTCCATACTGGAGTAAATGGCTCTCTCACCCAGAGTATCCACTTATAAAGTATTAGACAAGAATCTACTTTGGTCCAGTGGTGAAATCTAAAATTTGTTACTACCGGTTCTGTGGGCGTGGCTTGGTGGTGGTAAAGTGACTGGGTGGGCGTGGCCAATTTTTTTTTCTTTTAAAACCATTTTTTCTACAACCTCTTCGGCGAAGAGGTTGTAAAAAAATGCTTTCAAAAGGGTCTGACGATCCCAGCTGAGTTTCCTGAGCTGAGTTGGACTAAATGACCTCCAAGGTCCCTTCCAACTCTGATTGATTGATTGATTGATTGATTGATTGATTGATTGATTAGACTTTTATACCGCCCTTCTCCCGAAGGACTCAGGGCAGTGTACAGCCAAAATAAAACCCCACAAATACAAATGTTAAAATATAATTAA
>JANHZT010002099.1:121081-136203 GCA_032468215.1 Stegonotus admiraltiensis | reverse complement strand
AAGGGCGGTATATAAATAAAATTATTATTATTATTATTATTATTATTATTATTATTATTATTATTATTATTATTATTCACAAAGTAATGCATTCTGTTGTGAAGACAAAAAAACTAGTTGCTGATATTTTACTGCATGTCTTATAGAAACATCACCTCCAGAAGAGCTGTAAGTGAAAAACAAATGTCCTTTATAAAAATCTGCAGGAACATTTGTTTAATGACATAAGGCACCATTGTTATGGAAATTTAGGTCCATTTTAATATAACAGCATTGTTAAAATAAGTTTTCAGATGTAATTAGATTATTGGACTAAGTAAGAAGTTCCATGTTACCTAGAAACACTTATTTTAAAGGGATGGTCACAATTAGTTCTTCATGTTAAGAGCCGCATGCTGCATACATTCATCCATTATGAAATTACCTTGACATTTAGGTGCCAAGAGACTTTGTGAGATTTCACACTATTGCTATTCCTGACCGCACAAACTATTCTGATTTTTAAATATATATATTAATTTGAAAGCTAGCTATTTTTTTTCCAAAAGTTCAAACAGCTTCATATAAATCCTCATATAAAGGAGGACTAAGTGAAGTATTAATGCTCCATCCATTTCTGTACAGTTATCTCTCCAGAGGTTTTATAATCTCTTGCTTATTGATTGATTGATTTATCAAATTTATATAACTGCTCAACTCTCCAAAATGTGATTCTAGACAATGTATACAACATTAAAAACAGAATTATAATAGACATGGAGTATCTAAAAATACAATAAGCAGGTACACATTTGAGACATACATCCCTACCTCACAAGCTGAGTTTATCTAACATCTTGTCCACAAATATGTCTTCTAAGCCTTCTTGAAAGGTAACAATATTAGGGCCAGTTGAATCTCAGAAGAGAGATAATTCCACAAAGCAGGTGCTATCACAGAGAAGGCAGATAGAAAAGAAATGCAGCCAAAAAGGCAGATTTGTAGCCAGAGATGATAGAAATAAAATCAGAAGTAAATATGGATAGACACATACACCTCAACAATATTTGCTTCTTGAAACAATGGAGTAAATTTTAAGGAAAAAAAACTGAAAGAAATCTAAAACAAATCAAACGAAGCTAATTTAAAGCTGTAAAAACAAAACTTTTCCAGGAAATTGTTGTAACTAATCAATAATGTTTTTGTTAGGATTTTCTTCTTTCAAATTAAAAAAAAACATTTTTTTGTTTTTATGTCCAAAACATATTGTTTTGGACATAACCATAACCTATTGTCATGAAGTTCAGTTGCAATTTTCAATGTTTGTTATTTTACAAACTAACATTTTAAGAGTCATATTCTTGTGTGTTCCCTTTGAAAATAACTGTCAAACTTCTCTCCCAAAAGGCAGATGGACTCTAGAAATGAGACAGTTAAGAAATGAAGTTAATAGTCCACTTGATGTGAAATTTAATACATCTCATTCATGTTTCAGATTATACTGCATATTCTTATTGCTCTATCTCAATTCTGTTGGCAGAGTTGATCAATCTCTCAATGAAGTGAGTAATTGACTTGTAAACTTTAGTTAGATAACCTTGGCCCATGAAAAATGCTTAGCTGAGCTAGGCATTTTAAGATTAGATACGAGCTCTTTTCCCAGCTTTTTTTTTTATAAAGCATTGAAATTAAAAACCCCATTTCTCTGCTGTCTAGGAAAGTCTTATACCAGGATTTTCCTCTCCCATTAGTATCATGTTCAGAAAAGTTTTAAATGCAGAAATAAAAATGTTTTTTTTAATAATGATATAATGCTATGTGCATCTACTTTGATAGCACGATGAGTCACAGGGACGCAGTGGTTAGAGTGCAGTACTGCAGGATACTTCTGTTGACTGCTGGCTGCCTGCAATTTGGCAGTTCAAATCTCACCAGGCTCAAGGTTGACTCAGCCTTCCATCCTTCTGAAGTGGATAAAATGAGGAGCCAATGAGGACCCCCAATAATTGGGAGAAATATGCTGACTCTGTAAAAGGCTTAGAGAGGGCGGTAAAACACTGTAAAGTGGTATATAAGTCTAAGTGCTATTGCTAAGTGCTGTTTATTACTATTTATGATTTTTAAATTACTGTACTATATTGTGTTTTATTGTATGCCATGTACACTTGCATGACTGAAGCAGTATAGATGCTTCCCATCCTCCTCCTCCTCTTAAGTCACCCTTGACTCTGGACTCTGGAGACTGTCTGGATAGTCCCTGAAGTTTTCTTGGCAAGTTTTTCCCTTGCCATCTTCTTTTTTTCTCTTTAGGCTTTGTGCCTAAGGCAGGACTAGAATTCACAGTATCCCAGTTTTTAGCCTTAACCATAACCCCACCTCTCTCATTACTAATAAGATGAATAAATAATCAATGTTGGCATTAACATCCTCCATTATCTCCTGTAATAAAACTCAGAAACATTGCCAAGGGGTTTTGAAAGACAATCTCCAGTATTTTGGTTGTCCAGTATCTTCTTAAAAATTTCCAGTGTTGGAGCATGCACAACTTCTGGAGGCAAGCCATTTCACTGCTTACTTGTTCTAACTGTCAGGAAATTTATCCTTAATTCTAGGTTGCTCCTCTCCTTGATTAGTTTCCATTCATTGCTTCCTGCCCTGCCTTCAGGTGCTTTGGAGAATAGGTTGACTCCTTCTTTGTGGAAGCCCCTTAGATATTGGAACACTGCTATCATGTCACCCCTAGTCCTTCTTTTCATTAAACTAGACAAACCAATTCCTGCAATTGTTCTTCATATCTTTTAGCCCCCAGTGTTCAGTCCCCTTACCTTTGAAATCAATATTAAGTTCACTCTTATTTAACACCTAGTCCATCTCTGAATGTCCAAATCTCCCCTTTTCTTTCTCCAAGTCAGTCTGCCTTGTTGCTTGGAGAAATTTGTATGGTCCTGCACATCCAGATAGGAAGTTTGATTAAATACCTGCTGCATCTGAAAACTGGCTCCATACTCAGCGTCTCTGCTGAGCTGAAAACAGCTTCTCTGTTTTCTTTTATGGTATCTCACAGTGACATTCATGTATCATGTAAGTTGCTGGATCTGAATCCATTAATGACTTTGTAAGAATGATTATTATTCTTTCAGCTAGAGGTGTTTCCTGAGATGTTTACATGAGGTTTATTTAGTAATATAGTGGTGAAGTAATTATATTAGTAAAGAATGTCTTTCATTAGTAAAATATGGGGGAGAGGTATAGATGACTTTTTCTTTAAAACTGGTAAATGGTTATTATAATTAGGGATGATAGCAATAAGACTTTTATCAGATCTGCTTAGGAATTCCAGTGTCCATAGCAGAACAATATACAATAGTTTACAAGGTAGGCTTATCCCCAGTGGTGGGATTCAGCCAGTTCGCACCACTTCAGGAGAACTGGTTGTTAACTTTCTGAGCAGTTTGGCAAACTGGTTGTTGGAAGAAATCATTAGGGCAGAGAACCGGTTGTTAAATTACTTAAATCCCATCACTGCTTATCCCTGAAAGCAGACAGTTTATGTAAATGTTGAAGGCTTTTCTTCATATAGGATATTAGGATGTCAGTGATCTGCAGTATTTAGGATTTGGTCTTATTTGCCTTAAGATGAATTTAGAGTATGCCTGCTTGATCTCAGCCGGTTGATCTAAAGTATGCTCTTAAGAAAAGATGAAAATTGAAAGACACATGCCAGAATTGTGCTAGGTCATTTTATAGTTTGATTATTTTAAAGAACTGCCCATAATTTTTCTTTCTTTTTTAATTAAAAACGTTGAAAACAAGTTGTAGTTTTTCCTTTTCTGGGACAAATAATCTTGTGAAAAGGCCAGCCAATTTCATATGTATTAGAACTTTTTTTTTTTTTTTTGCAAAAGCAGCCTTTGTAATTCCAAAATGTTTTCCTTTTAGTTTTTACATAAAGTCTACATTTCCCATGTTAGCTATGTTGTAGACTTGATGGTAAATAATTATGAAAATGGCACACGGCACTGAAGTTGCATTAGCTATGACATTTCAAAAAACAGGTGAAGGATTAATGGATTATGATAGATGTAAAACAGTTTAAGGCTTTTTGGCTTTTAACTCAATTAGTACTAAAGTCATAAAAACACACTAGGACCTGGTTGGGTAAAAATTGTGGAACCATCAGTGGCAAGGCGGAAGGATTTTAGCCAGCCTGTTCCAAATATTCAGTGCTATATATCTTCCCAGATCTCAAAAATGCTATCAAACTTTTCTTCCTGAACATTGTACAGTCCTATTATGCAGTACTTCAGCATCCTGTTCCCCAAAGCATTATGATTTATTTGGTTAGCTTTATATTCCACCTTTACTCCCGAAGCTGAAAATAGCATGCATATAATTTCATCCTTCCAATTTGACCCACAAGAACCTTGTGATGTTGACTGAGATAAAGCGATAGGCCCAAAGTCACTTACAGAGGATGGACTTGAATTGAGGATGGACTTGAATAAGTAGTCCAATACCTTAACCATTTTGCCAGACGAGCTGTCCAAACAGTGACCTTTCCTGGTGATTGATAAGCTTTCCTGAAACCATTCACTGCTAAAATCATTCATTCTGATCAAAAACTAGAAATGTCATTCAGGAAATGACAGCCCTTCCCCTTCTTTCTTTCCACCCTAATATTATCCTTGAAGAGAAATAGATCAATTTCCTCAATGTCCTATCTCTGTGGTGCTCTGAATCATTAATACTTTCAAATTTGTCCTGCTTTTGAGGCCCTTCCTGTGATTGCAATCTGTTCAATCTAATGTAGGCATCAGGAGATGGTCTAATTTGGTATAGATCTTAAAGTGTTGTCCTAGGACTGTAAAGATTCACTAGGAACCTTTGAGCTCTATCTCAGCCCAATTTATCTCAGAGTTATTGTTGTGGGATAAAAATGGACGGAGATTCTCAGGTAAGATGCCTGAATGAGGCCTATAGAAAAGGCAGGATATAAATTTAATAATCAAATCAATAATGCACACCCCTAGTTTGTTCTGAGTTCATCAAATTTGATCTGATGAAGTGGGGCAGACTTTTTTAAGCCCTTCTTTTGAAACACTTTAATTTGTAAAGTAAACATACGTTATTATGCATACAGGTAGTCCTCAATTTACAACAGTTTGTTTAGTGACTGTTCAAAGTTACAACGGCACTGAAAAAAGTGACTTATGACTGTTTTCACATTTACAACCATTGCAGCATCCCCTTGGTCACATGATCAAAATTCAGATGCTTGGGATATATTTATGACAGTTGCAGTGTCCCAGGGTCTTGTGATTCTCTTTTGCAACCTTCTGGCAAGCAAAGTCAATGGGGAAGCCAGTTTCACTTAACAACGGTGTTACTAACTTAACAACTGCAATGCTTCGGTTAATCTGTGAAAAGAAAAGTCATAAAATGGGGCAAAGCTGACTTAACAAATGTTTCACTTAGCAGCATAAATGTTGGGTCAATAGTGGTCATAAGTCGAGGATTACCTGTACATGATGAGTGAATACTATGCCCTCAAAAGTGTTTTTTTTTCTGAATGCTTGCAGTACAGTGAATTTTTCTAGGCCACCAACTACCCATAGATTCAATCAGTCTGAATCTCTCAAGCTTGTTCTAAAATTTAAACTGTTTAGCAGTATATACTCACTGCTCCTTCACTGATCCCTACCACAAATTTTGCAGTAGTTCCATGTCACCAATGAAGGTAAGATTTTCAAAGGAACAGCTACCACCTGTTTTTATTGTTCTGTCAGTTAGATATGTTGCTGTTGAAAGCTTCTGAACTGTGTACAAATATAGCATAAGGCCTCCAGCTCCACAGCCTTTATTCATCTGGTTTATTTACTATTTTCTTCAGGAACAAAGCAAATGATATTGAAATTCAGACTATGCAGGACTGGCTAAACTTTTTTTTTACTGAACATTTTAATATGTGCAAATTGAAATCCCCTTTTGAATGTACTCTGCCTGCAGCACAGAATTTTCTTGTCTATATATGCAGATGCACACAATTGCATATTTCAGTTTTGAAAAGTTTCCATTTCCTAAGCTCAGGTGATTTTGTTGTCTTTGCGGCTATGCTGACAGTGAGCAAGTTAAGAGGTGACTTTGTTTTCTAATGCCTTGTTCCTTTGTTCAATAATGCTGATTAGGTGCAGTGATCAAATAAATTGGACACAGGGCCAGTAGTATTCATGGGCAGCCCAGTTGGATGGCTGATGCAATAAATTCAAGCATCAAGGAACAAATGTGCATTTAGGCACTGGGCATTTTCTGTTCTCAGAAGGAATATTTATTTCTGCATGGATTGTTCAGAAACCAGAGAAGGAAAATATCCATCCTGATTGCCCCATTAGTACAATCTGGAAACAGTAAGCAGTTGAGGTTTTTTTTAAAAAAAATTAATATTGTGATGTAAAATGCAAATGAAAATAAATACAGTAGGGAAATGAGAAAGAGAAAGAGAGGGGAAAGAAAAGGAATCAGAAAGCATTTGTAATGGGAATAGGAGTTGGGGAAATTTATTTGATTCTATATTTATTTAAAAACTCACAAAAATCTACTGATCATTTAATAATCCCAGAATAACACTACATGTTGAGTCCAGTGTTTGATACTGGCAAAGCCTGGAGCCTCCTAAGCCTGGAACTGCACTTTCTGAGCAGTGGGTTGTTATATTCTTTTGAATACTCTCAGCCAAACAAGCTCAATATAGCTTAAAGGGATACTTCGAACATTGCTAAACTTCAACATGATTCCAGAAGCTGTTTGTTGTGACCTAGGCTTCCTGAGTCATTAAAACACACGAGTAGTTCGAAAAACCTCTTTTATTGCAACAGCTGTGAATTACATTCATTCACAGCTGAGTCGCAAAAAGTCCTTTGGGAGAAGTCCTTCGGGATAATCACCAACCTTTATCTCCCTTGACACACTGCCAAAGACCTACTTGGCAAAGCCACGGAGTCCAGAATCAAACAGAGATGCCTACTGGGAACAGAATTAACAATGTTGCTTTCCTGCAAAGAGGCCACATGCCTTTGCTGCTCTTTTAAGCCTTATCGGAGGGGCCAATCATCTCCAGGTCTTACTCCTGAGTTGTCCCTTTTGTTTTAGCTGTTCTCGCCTTCTGGCAGCTCTGTGCATGTGCACACTGGGAACAGGCTCCTCCTGTTCCTCTACCTCTCTGATGTCTGACTCTGGAGGCTCCGGAGTCCGTGAATAACTCCCAGATGGCCCTGGCCCCATCTCTGCCTCCAATACAGAGCCCTCATCCGAGCCTTCCTCAGACTCCAGGACTGGCCCACGTTCCTCCCCAGCCTCCTCACTGTCTGACTCCACTGCCAGCTCCGTAGGCTGCTGGCGGACCACAACACTGTTCTATCTGCAAATAAATACTTCCTGATAATCATTTGTTGTTGTTGTTGTTGTTGTTGTTGTTGTTGTTGTTCCTTGTATTTTCTCTGTACATTTTGCTAACTCTTCTTGTTTGTTCAATACTGAAGTTGTTCACTTGCTCCTATATTGATAGACTGACTGGCTTCCATTTTAAGGCTTGTAGGATGTAATGTGGTTCATCTTAAGGTCTTATTGGGATTCCTCCATGAAAGTGATTCTTCAACACTTGCTTGCGTGGTCAATAGAGCACCATAATTGTGCTTATTTTTTCCTTATGACATAGTTTTATTCATAGAATTCTAAGGATACATGATGCAGTAAACTGGAAATGACTTTGTTGATTTTGCCTTTCCAATTTGAAAAGGAAAATTATTGGTATGAAGGAAGAAAAAGGCTTTGAAACCTCCTTTGATACAACAAGATGGGTTTAAATATATTAAATAGATCTGCTTATTTATCTATCAAACATATAAAATCACATACCGATTCCCAGTTATTAATAATATGAACATAACAATATGAGTATCAATATCATCAGGCAATAATATCATAAGTTGGGGTTATAGAGTGAAAAACTCTGTTTCCAGACTATTTCTCCCCTCAGGAACAATTAATCATTTTCCCATGGGCAGCCAAGCCATATAGGACTTTATAACTTAATATCAGCTTTTTAAATTGCATCTTGGAACCTTCAGAAATCAGTACAGGACCTGCAGCACAAATGTAATATGTCCATACATTACATTATTATAATTATTTACCACAACTGGGCTGCTGTATTTTGCACCCACTGCAGCTTCCAGATGGTCTTCAAAGGCACCATGCATATGGTTTTGCTTCAGAACTTCTAGAACTAGTAGATTAACCAATATTTAGAATGGAACATTATTATGATCCACATTCTAAAATAATTAGCATTGTTCTAAACAAACAAATATGTAATTAAAACATGTGCCAATATGTGCCATTTCAGTTAAATTGAAGGCCCACAGAAAACAAACTTGCAGCACAAAGGAACCAGGGACAGGGAACAAATTGACAGAACAAGGAAGTAGCTGAAAGCTAGTTGCAGGAGACAGGAGATAACTGACAGTCATTTGAAGACAGCAGCCTGCATTCTGTTTCTATAAGACCTGGAACCATTCCCAGGAGTAGATGAAGCTGATCTAGTGTAATCGAAATTTCAAATCTATCCTCATACATACTAGCCAAGCAGGGTGACTGCCAGAATCTTGCCTTCCATATAGTAATAATAGACAGCTTGTTGGCCTGGGTCTATATCCAATAGATCTATTTAACAATTTAAATTTAAAACATTTTTCCCACTGAGAAAGCACCAGGACTGTGCCCTCTAATTTTCCCTTAATTTCTCAGTTGCTGAAGAATAATATTTGAAGACTAGAGTGCCATCTGTAATCAAGGAGAGAATAGCAATAGCACTTAGACTTACATATCGCTTCATAGTGCTTTACAGCTCTCTCTAAGCTGTTTACAGAGTCAGCATAATGCCCCCAACAATCTGGGTCCTCATTTTTACCAACCATGGAAGGGTGGAAGGCTGAGTCAACCCTGAGCCTGGTGAGATTCGATTTGCCAAACTGCTGGCAGCCGGTGATCAGCAGAAGTAGACTGCAGTACTGCACTCTAACCACTGTGCCACTGCGGAATCAACCTAGAAGTAAGGAGATATTTCCAGACAGTGAAAACATTTAACCAATGGAACAACTTGCCTTCAGAAGTTGTGGGTACTCCATCACTAGAAGTTTTAAAGAAGAGATTGGACAGGCATTTGTCCAAAATGGTATAGGGTCTCCTGCTTGAGCAAGAGGTCGGACTAAAAATCTCTAAGGTCCCTTCCAACTCTGTTATTCTGTTATAGTTTCACCACATTTCTAACCCAACCCAGAATTGTGTTAGATCTTTCATGCTACTGACCCAAGATTAACTTGTCAGTGACTGCATCCAGATCCTTCTCTGATGTATTGTATCCAGACCATGAATCCTGATTTGTGTGTGTGTGTGTGTGTGTGTGTGTATTCTTCCTCCCTGAATGTAATACTTAGTATTTCTCCTTGTTGCGTATCTTGTTCTCCTCAGTCCTCAGTTCTTCTATTCAACTTGCTAAGACTGGGCTTGACTTTCATTTTATCATCCTGGATATTGACCAGGTTTCCTGGTTTTGTGTCATCCACAAATTTGATAAGCAGCCCATCAAACTGTTATCCTGGTCATTAATAACAATATTGAATAATACTGGCCTCAAGTCAATTCCCTTTGATATATACTGATAACTGCTATAGGTCCATTAACACTAACTTTGTGTGTGTGGTTAGCCAGCCATTATGGAATGTGTTTACTGTTTCCCTTCAGACTTTTTCCATCAATACAGAAAGCAATGTCAGCAGGCATTTCTCCACATTTCATCTATGATTTTGTGCTGTCTGAATTGAGAGAATGTTTATATAATAATACTATTATCATTAGAAGGCAGCGCAAGGCATTTCTATGTAAATCTTAAGAACATGTACACGGAATCACAGAAGTCAAGTTCAATTTGAAAGAAACTTTAATTATGTGGTTCCTAATTCCTAAGGAGCTGATGTAAAGAGCAACAACCATTTTTTTAAAAAAAAATAAATAAGGATTTTGTTGACAAATAATTATAGACTGTTGGTAGAGAGCTATTGTACCAGGATTTTGAATGCATGGGTTTGATGCATTAATTATTTCCCCAATAGGCATGAATGAGAACTGATCCTTTTAAGACTGTTGAATATAATTATATCATTGGAATCACAGGTTCTGACAGCATTTGCAGCAATTCCCTGGGTTATAGCACTCCTATCAGACTTAATTATCGACACACAAAGACGGCTTTGTTATGGCCCTTGAGGAAGGGTACCAGATGTACTGCCTAATGTCACATCCATAGAATCACCTTTGTTACTGGTTGGAGATTTTTAAAAAAAACATATTTCTAAAGCAAATTCAGAGCAAACCTTGAGTTAAGTAAGAATGTTTCACTATGAAAGGACAAAGTATTCAGGCACAAACACTGCTACTATTCTTCTAACTCATGTTTCATTCTGTAAACATTTCCCTAGCAAAACTCTGGTCCTAGTCTTTGACTGTAAGAGCTAGTTGCAAGCAATACTTCCTTTTTGAGTGACTAATTCTTCCTTGTAGCATAGAATTTATTTGAGTATCAGTTCTTTGTCTATTTACTATCTGAGTTCCCAAAGACTCATAGGAACCTTATCTCCATGTTGGAGTTGGAGACACATTGCCTAGTTCCTGAAAAGTTGATTTCAATGGCCTTTCCATTTGCAAATCTGAGATTTGGAGCACAGAAATCTGTCTCTGAGGAAATCATTCTTCTACATCGCTGATAATAACAAAGGGGTCAGATCTTCTGTAGGAGCTAGGTCCTACAGAAAATCTGTGTGCCTTAGGACATGTTACCAAGAAAAAAAAACATATTTAGGTTTGAAATGCCATTTATGTAATATAAGCCAACATAATTATTTTTTCTATGAATTAGCATTTTTGTATACATCTCCCACTTCAATTTAGTATGTTCTTTCACACTGTCTTGCACTTTGGATCTGTCCTTAGGCACACATATTAGTACTGCCTTAGACTAAACATAGTATTCCCAAATAAATAACACTCTGTAGAGCTTCTTATTATTTGAAAAGTCTCTGACCAGGTTGTATCAATTCAGTCTATAGATAATGCATGGGGTTGCTTCTCCATATTAAAAAAAATCCCTGCACTTAGAAAATCAGGTTTCAAGGAGAAAAGATCTCACCTAAGGTTTTTTTTTTTTTGCCATATCCAATCTTCTTCACCCGATGATTTATTCAATTTGTGAGAAGCATTCAGTTATGAACTGAGGTCAGAAAGGGTACTACCCAAATAAAAGTATATCAGCACTGAATATTAGTTGCTATGTATTTCAGTTCAATCTGATACAGATTTGTTCAGAAATAAATTTTCCTAATTTCAATGGAGCTTTCTGTCTGATAAATATGAACAGGATTGCACCCTTAAACCTCAAGGAATGACAGCTAAATAGTTCTCTTCTGTTAGATGAGTCACAAGCATGCAATTTCAACTCCTCTCTTAGTGAGAATTCTATTACAGTGTTGTAGAAAGGAAGATTATGAAAAAGAGAGAGCCAGAAGCATGCTTGGCTTTATGGTGGGTGGAAAAACTACACATACACAATTTATTTTTCATTGCTCTATCATGAATATGAATTCAATTACACATGGAAAAGAACTGTGTGGCAGTCCATCAGTATTATGCTCAGCTACTAGTGAATATAATGGCTTTTACCAAGGAAGAGCTTATCATTCAGTTTCAGACAAGCTTGAATCCATGCTGGAGCAGATGAACCCATGAAAAGAGATGGTGCCAAATCGAAACAAAGGATTAATGAGGCTTTTTTTATATCCCAGAAAAAGTGAATGAGAGGAAAATATTAATGAAGAACTATATCCTCTGTAAAGGGACAACATTGCCATTTTCTAATATATAGCAGATGATTGGTCAACATTAACTATAGAAATTATTATTTACCATTTCTACTGAAAACTTATGGTCAGGAGTAGATATGCATTGTATATAGTATATAGCCATATACTGAGCTATAGGAAGCAACAAAACATGAATCTGTACATTACAAAATGCTAATTCTCCATAATATATTCTGATTTCAGTTCCATGCATAAGAAAAAGGAACTATGCAAATTCTAGCTATGCCTGGTTCTTAGAAAACCAGAGTACCTAATGAGATATATATCTTAAAGTTTATAAAATGGCCTTTTAAGCTACTTAATACTAACCTTTGTTAAATATAAGCAGTCCAGATCTAAGGCATCTTCAAGAGATTTCATCACAAACTTTTCGAATTCCTGAAACAAGGGACAGCCCACCAGTCTTCTAAGTCATTTGTTTCTTTGTCAAGATCCTCTTGTCATCAACAAAGATGTACTTTATTGCCCATTGAATTTAATCCTGACTTGGGGTTGATGATCTTTGTCTTTTCTTTGTTACTGTCCTCAGGTATTTTGAGATCAACAACTCTGCAAATAGCAGTGTAAGATTAATGTCAGAATGAATACAGAAATCTCTCTTGGAATTTCCCAGATTCACCCCCACCCCCAAGAAATCTAAGTATGTCTAACAATGATATTATTGATTGGTATTATTTAGAGGTAGTAGAGGATGCAATACTATTGTTTTCTGTTTTACATTCTCCCATCACTTTCTAATCTGAAGAAGCCCATGGAAGAATGTCTACCTGTCAGTTTTAATGGAAGTGTTGGAAACCAAAGAAACACGAATTGATTGTACAATATATATCGAAACCTTGGACAAGCACAAGAACATAATATTTCATCCATGCAAGTTTTCATCAATATTTCCTTCTGTAAAAGAAATTTCTGAAGCAGGTTTTCTTCATCATGCAATCTTGTGGGGGAGGAGATAAAGCAAATATTTTTTTCTGCAAAAATTGGAACAATATATATGGGCAGATTTAGCAGCAGGCAACTCAGCCAGTCCCCTGTGACTCTGGATTTGATGAAGCATCTCTCAGAAAGATAAGCTCTCTACTCAACAGCTGAAACAAACAGGAGCATGAATAAATAAAAATTACAAATTCTAGCAATGGGATTCTATCATTTTATCAGGCAGAATTAAATCATGCATGTAAACAATGTGCCCACATCTGAAGTTGGCTAGAAATATAATTAAAAAATGGCATTCAAAGGTTGAACAAAAGGAAGGCAGTAAAGATAGGAAGTCATTTGGTTTTAAGCCAACTGTGACAGCATTCAAAACCAACAACTGAACAATAGAGCAATAGATACATCCAATTTTTATTCTAGCGTAAGTGTCCTTGTTATTTTCTTTTTCCCACAAGCCCCAAATTATTTAATATTATGCTACCCTTTTTAAGTATTTAATGCATAGTATTGCATTCCACCTGAAATCTTAGTATGTAGATTAGAAGTCCAATTTTGGAGATTTAGTTGCCTCTTAAAGACTGGAATGTGATAGGGAGTTGAATAATGTTATATGTCCTTCAGCTGAATCCCTTTTAAAGGGAACAGATTCCTTTTCTCCTGAGCAGGCCCTTGCTTAAGTTTTCAAGGGAACATAAGAGATAAAAATAGTCAACATTTTTTTCCTTCAGAACTGTCCTTAAACAAGACTGTAATCAAAACCTTAAGTCCTGTTTTAATAGGTCCAAATTATTTAAAGATCCATACATTCCACCTTTTACTTTAGGGTTCTGGTCTGACTATGGGACAAAGAGAACATTGGTTGCTGTCTTGGATGACCTATACCAGGAGATGGATGAAAATAATGAGCCCCCCCTTGATCTTTTAGTTCTTTCAGTAGCTTTTGGCACATCAATTGCACCATCTTATTGGAATTTAGGATGGGAGTTGGTGCTCTGCATTGTTTCTGCTCCTTCCTCTGTAGGAAGTATGGATAGAAAAACTTCCAGTGGACAGCATGAGCTCTTCCTTCCCTTTATTTTCTTCCCTAGGACTTTAAGGCAACTTGAAGAGTACTGGATCACAACTGGTTTCCAATTATAAAAGGAAAACACCAATATTACTTTATTGTAGATGTGTGTTGGAGGAAAACTGGAATTGTATGGAAGAATTTGCAGCTGTTGACTTAACAGGTGACTGATGGACTGATGAGGAGTGGGCTTGGATCAGTGGTGGGTTTCATTTTTTCTTTACTACTGGTTCTGTGGGTGTGGCTTGGTGGGCATGGCAGGGAAAGGATACTGTAAAATCTCCATTTCCACCCCACTCTAGGGGAAGGATACTGTAAAATCTCCATTCCCTCCTGATCAGCTAGGACTTGGGAGGCAGAGAATAGATGGGGGTGGGGCCAGTCAGAACTTTTACTACCGGTTCTCTGAACTACTCAAAATTTCTGCTACCGGTTCTCCAGAACTGGTCAGAACCTGCTGAAACCCACCTCTGGCTTGGATTCAGCAAACCAACAGCAAGCAGACTGAATGAGGAAGCAGAGGCTAGCAGCCCCGCAATTCCAACAGCAATGGTCTGCACCAGTAGAGATGGAATGCTTAGGCACATTTCTTTTCTATCTCTTCTCCAGCATAGAACAGACTGAGAAAATGCAAAGCCAATGCGTCAGCAGTTCAGAACAGTAACTGACAGCATCAGTAACCAACTAATTTGAAGGTGGCTAAAAACTTTGTTACAAACTTAAGCAACAGAAGGTCTGTTTATGAATTAGATAAATGCATAGACATAGATGGTAGTATTAGTATAGCATAATATAACATAGATTTAGTGACCACGTTAAGGTAAAAGCTAGGAAATAAGTTTAACAATTTCATATAATAAAAGCCTCCTGAAAAGGCAAGAAAGGTAACAAGAGGTTTTTTGTTTGTTTGTTTGTTTGTTTTTTGAGGGAAGGGGAATAAGATATTGTACTAGTGGCCTCTAGTATATGGTATGTTGCAAATTTGGTCCTCTTTCTTTTATTTTTAATGTTAAAATCTTGTGGATTACTACAAGGCTCCACCTTAGGCCCAGTACTCTTCAATATCTTCATAAATGACTTAGATGAGGGAATAGAAGGAGAACTCATCAAATTTACAGGCACTAGGCTGGCAGGAATAGCCACACCCCAGAAGACAAGCTCAGAATCCAAAA
>JANHZT010002099.1:96528-112633 GCA_032468215.1 Stegonotus admiraltiensis | reverse complement strand
GTAGAATTAAATGTTCTGCTTTCTTCTGAAACTTTTATTTTCTTGGACTTATCCATGGTTGGCCTACTGGGGGTTGAAAATAAATAGCCTGCCAGTGGGTGTCACACATTATTGCTTATGATGCATATTTTGAGTGACAGGGAGCCACAGCAGAGGGGTGAAAAAGCCACATGTGGCTCCAGAGCCACAGGTTGCTGACCCCTGATCTTGGGTGACAAAAAGAATAGCAAGAGATGTGAGAAGTAGAGATTCTTGTTACATCTTCTACTGAATGACAGATGCTGTATCTGCACTATACATTGTGTGTTGGAAGAAAGGGGGAAAAAACCAAAATCTTTGATCCCGCTTCAGCTAAGCTCTACTCAATTCAAAGTCAGAAATATTTAATGTAGTTGGCAAATTCCAGCTGATAGTGTTTGCCTACATATACAAATGGCACCTTGTGCCTGCCAAATGGAAGCAAGCATCCTAACCTTTAAATGATAATATGGTTTTCTTTGTACCCTTGGTGCTGCAATAAGCCTTCAGTTTAATGGATTAATGGGGGAAGGGTATCTGTAAAAGCAGAATGCCTGTTGAATTCTCGATGGGGTTTTATGTATACATAAAATGGTGAATGTGGTATGACACATCCATATTTTATGCATTTTGCACATTTTATGCACATATAAAATATGGAGGGGATTTCATATATCCATATTTAATGTATTTTATGCATATATAAAATGGCAAATGGGATTTGATGCATGCACAGAAGCATGAACAGATTTTATCTGTTGCATCCAAAGTCTACTAAACTGAGATTTGTTACATAGAGGCTGTAGTAGCTTTGTAAAATACTTCTCTGCATGCATCAAGTGATTCCACATGATTTTTGTTCAATTGGCAGTAAGTTTGTGGCAAGCTAAACCACATGGTAATTTCTCATGAGTCATTGCTCAGTATCATACTTCAGTACTTTTAAATGAATATATAATTAAAATTGTTTATTTGCTAAAATAATGCTTGAACTGAAACTGAAACTAACATTTCATAATATAACATTTTTAGGCCTGGTTTGCTTCAATTTATGGCCTATTGGCACACTTCTAATTTGGGGATAATACTTTGGCAGCTTTCACTTACATATATACGTTTTATTGTTGTTCAATTCCTTCCTTCCCTCACTTTTCAATTAAAACTGAGACATAGCAAGAGGATTCACTTTGCATGCCATAAGGCATGACCTAATAATGGCAATAATGGTAATGGTCATAAAAGGAAGAACCAAGCAAGCTACAGCAAACATTTGGGCTAGAAGTTACTGTTACATACATAAGACAAAGTTCATTTCCAACTACCAAATGACAGAAATCCAATCAAACAAGTTAAATATATGTAATAAAAAAATATATTGAAATATGGATAGAAAATCAAAGCAGAACACAAAATTAAAATTACATTTAAAAAATAATATATATATAATTCAAATGAAAATAAGTAGTCTTTGTGTGTGTGTGTGTGTGTGTGTATACACACACACACACACACACACATACATACACACACACACACACACTCCCACATCACATGCTGGGGTACACCAGGTGTCTCGATAGAAAAACACTTAATCTCTCCCCTGGGTCAAGCTTCTGAAGGGAGGAGAACTTATGGCTCAGAGTTTAATACAACTGCCTAACATGCCGCCTGCTCAAGTTCAAATCCAAGTAATGGTATGGCTATCTGATGTAGAGCTAAATAGCTTGAAATAGATCTATTCTAGTTTCCCTTTATTTCTTTTTCAGCGAAATATAAATTTAGTGTTTTTCTATCGCGAGCTCTGGAACTTAAAATTTTAAAATAATTAAAATTTTATTTTACTAAGTTTTTGTCAGCCATCTGATGACATCATCAGAGTATTAAACTACCATTACAGACACTGCCTTTATATGCCGTTAATCAATTTGGTCGTTCCGCATGTAATAGGCCTTTCCAGCTGTCTCCCACTTGTAATTAGCTGTGTTGTTTTTGCTGTCGTCATGCTGGATGATGGAGGCTTAATTTCTACTGTTTCCTCCCTCCTAGCTTGCTTATCAGTGGTGGATGATGTTAGCCTGTCAACCATTGCAATTTGCTGCCTTGTCTGTGACCTTGTGGTCGGCCAGGTTGTTTCTCATTAATCCTATCTGTTATAGTTTGAGACAGCCCTGCCGGGTTGATCTGTGTTTGGTCAGGACTGACTATGCCTTCACAGGCATACACGCACAATGGCCAAATTGATTAATGGCATATAAAGACAGAGATCTCTGTAAAATAAAATTTTAATTATTTTAAAATGTTAAGTTCCGGAGCTCGCAGGATGTCTGCTTCTTTCTTTACTAATACAGTACATGTGGAACTCATATTTTTAGAATAGTTTGTAATGTGTGTGTGTGTGTGTGTTTTCTGAGGTTTTTGTGGGTGTTTGTTTGTATGTAGGTCTTTGGTTGTTTGGGTTTTCTCCCACGTAAAATTGGAAGTATCTTTGCGATGTTTTGACGAAGTCTCATTCATCATCTTCAGGCTGGTGCTTTCGGCTTCGTGCTTCTGGGAGCAGTGATTAGGCCGGAAGCTTCCATGCTGCCACCTTTTCATGTGTGGGAAAGTAGGAGGGGGAATTTAGTAGAGGGCTTGTTTGTAGACATAATAGCATTCTTCCTGTCAATCAAGGTCAGGGCAATCCGGCATCTGGAGCAGGAGTGGTTGGAGTGCTGAGTCGAGATGGGATGGACGTTGATTGGAGCATGTGATCGACTGAGGAGTGAGGGGATAGTTTTGGGGGTTTTGATTTACTGAGGGAAAACCTGGACCTTTCAGATTTGGGTTTTCCCAGATGTGCCAGTTTACCTATTCGAGTAAAGAGAACTTTGGAAGATGCTTGCTTCCACGTCTTTACTCAGAGTTGGGGTTTTCTGGAATGCTGACAGAAAGATGATTGACCTCAGAAGCAGCACCAACAACCTAAGCTTTTAGAGTGGAATTTGCCCAAGACCGTAATAATAAGACTTTCTAGGTAGCTTGATGAGGTGGAAGAAACTGGGTGACCATGAGTTCTAGTCCTGCTTTAGGTACAAAGCCAGGCGGATATCCTTGGGCCAATCACTCTTTCTCAACTTTACAAAGGAGGCAATAGCAAACCATTTCTGAAAAATCTTGCCAAGAAAACTGCAGGACTAGTCCTGGCAGTCTCCAAGAATCTGACACAACTGAACATAAGAAAATAAAAAGTCTAACCTCATGATAATCAGAATATAGAACATAGAATATCAGAGTTGGAAGGGACCTTGGAGGTCTCCTAGTCCAACCACCTGCTCCTATACCATTTCAGGCAAATGACTGTCCAATCTCTTCTTAAAAGCCTCCAGTGATGGAGCACCCACAACTTCTGAAGGCAAGCTATTCCACTGGTTGATTGTTCTCACTGTCAGGAAATTTCTCCTTAGTTCTAGTTTCGATCTCTCTTTGGTTAGTTTCGATCCATTGTTTCTTGTCTCACCTTTGGGTGCTTGGGAAAATAGGTTGACCTCCTTCAAATGTTGGAACACTGCTACCATGTCTCCCCTGGTCCTTCTTTTCACTAGAAAGATGATTTCTACTACTCACCCCTATTTATCAGAAAAATATGCATGTGCTCTATCAGAGGAAAATTAGGCAGATGAACATCCCACACAAATTCCATATTCTCAACAAATCTAAGAATAGTTTGCTTTGTAACAGTCAGTTCAGAGGTAGCTCCAGACCAGTATCACCCAGTGGTGGGTTGCCCCCGGTTCACACCAGTTCTATAGAGCCGGTAGGAAAACTGGTGGGAGGCTCCACCCACCGACCCCAACAACATCAAAATGCTTCTGCGCATGCGCAGAAGAGTGCATGCACTCACACACAAAGCGCATGCACGGCCCCATTACAAACCAGTAGTAAAGGTAAGTAGAACCCACCCCTGGTATCACCTACTTGATTATGTGAGTGATTTGAAACCAAAGCAAAGCGGCTGCCCACCTCTTGCCAAGCCTGATAACACTGCACATCTGCAGAGCTTGTGGAGGTCCATGTCCCATTGGAGAGAACTCACTCCATGATCCAGGATTCGAGGCAACTCTTGTCCTTTCTCTCTACTTCCACTCAGAGATTCATCATCCTGTTGTTGAATTTTTGTTTTTTTGTTTTTTGTTTGTTCCAAATATTTAGTATGCTAGGCATCTGTTACAAGTACATAAATTACACCATTTGTGTAACAACTCTAGGATATTTGTCATTTGTCCCTCTTGCTCTTCTGGATGCATCTTCCCATCTTCCTTACTCCATCTATTGCAACAATCTTTAGCCATTTATAACTATTGGACAAAGTGCCTGCTGATAGATGCTATCTTGCTATCATTTGACAATAATTCAATCTACGGCCATTTATTTAAATGGCAGTGTTCCAAAAGAGAAGACAGAGCATACCAGCCTTAAAATATACTTCAAATGTAGGAGCATTCTTATCATTTCTCCCTACCTCCCCATATTCCCCCATTTATCAAATTGTTTCTTTAATGGTGCAGGATAGAGGAGAGATCTCTTGATGTCATACAATTTCTATTCTGCTACTGTTATGTACATAAAAGAGTTAAAGATGGGATAACCAAAACCCCCTTCTTTTTTGCACTAGTCCTTATTAATTACCCACATGATTGTTTTCAGTGCTTCAGGAAAGTGCCATTTGATCTATAAGTACAGACATATAGATTATGTAAATTCATATCTGTTGTACCTGTTTCTTTCTTGCTCCATTTTTGCTTGCCCTTTGCTTGTCCTCTGTTTTTGAAATTTGATGATTTTAGTAAATAAACATCAAGTTGTGTTTTTGCTAGCTGAGTTGAGTTGTGTGTGCTCGTTCTGATCTGGGAGTGTATTAGGTGCAAACTAAACTGGAAATTATCCCCAGTATTTTTGCCACAATCCTGCTGTCCCACCTCTACCATGCAGAGGTTACAAGCAGTCCTTGGGGAAATATGTAATATCCTCTGTATTCTGTTCACTTACATGGTGCTAAGAGATATTTGGAGCAAGAGTAGTCCTGACAGTGACAAATGACTCTGAGCAGCCTGGCATTAATAAAACACATTGCAAGATGAGGCAGCTACTGGTAAAAGTATCTGCTTGCATGTTTAATATAAAGTGCTCTAAATCTCAATGTGTTACTACCATACCACAGTGTGTTACTAGCCAGCTAATGATAGCTAATGACTAATAAAAGAGGAGAAAAGGTGAAAAATATATTTTGCTTCAATTCATGAAGTGTTTTTTTAGGAAATATCAAGTCAGTTGCTAAACAGAGAGTTCCCAAGGAGAGGAAAGGGTGAAAACAAGCTATAGACTGTTAATTAGATTTATATCAGGTTTATAAACAAAACAAGAAAATAGAGATCAGACAATATTGGGGAGGGATTGGGGATTAGCGCTTTGCAGAAAAATTATCCTATGCTATTTCCACAGTTCTTGTTTAGCATAATGAAAGACAATCTGCTTTTGAAAATTATTTCAAAGGGGAGGATATTTATAGTGCAATTTTTATCGATGGACTATGGATTTACTCTTTTTAGCTATGAGGTGGCCATACGTTTGAATGCCATGTTTTTTGATGTGCAATCCTTTCTCTATTGGCATACAGCTTCCCTGACTTTCCATGCTTCAATCCAAAGGACAAATCCTCCCATTGAGTTTTTTCAGATTAGGAAATATGATGGGATGCGTTGGAGTACAAGTATGTCATGAGTCCTTGAATAGTAAAGGTGACTGACAAGCAAGTACAAATACATAACACCAGACATGTTACTAGAAGGGAAAAACACAAAACTACATCTTACTTACTTTGGCCATGTCATGTGAGGGAATTCACTGGAGAAAGCAATTATGTTTGGAAGTGTTACCACTAAAAGGAAACCAAGCCATAAAAGAACACAGTGGCTAGACACCATCAAAGTTGACACCAGCTAGAGCATAGAACAACTCAAAGAAGTAGTACAAGATCAGAAAATGTGGAGAGGCCTGGCCCACAGAATCACCAAGAATCTAACACAAGTGAATGGATAATATTATCATCATATCATGACAGTCTGATTGGTAAACTAGTTAAACCTGATTTAGAAGGCATGCAATGTTTCGTATCAAAAAATAATTTCTTGTAGTTCAATTTCATTAAAAGAATGATTAGGTCAGTTGTAAATTAACCCAACCCTATATATACCTCACAAATTCTGGTTTCCCTCATCATCATCATCAATTCTCACCAACCAGATTCTAGAGACACATGCTTAGTTCAAAAGTATTTTCTAAAGATGTGCATAAAAAATTGTTGGTGCCAATAAGTCCAGAAAAAGTTATACAACCATTTCCGAAGTTCTGGGCCTACATCAATGCTCTGAGATATATTATTGAAATAATGATTTAGAACAATAGTGAATCTTTCCAAGAGTGTCTATCCTGTCAAAATTACTTGAAGAGTACAGCATAAAATCACCCTGCAAGTTATAATGGAAATGCTAAGAACTGGAGATATTTTGAAATTCCAAATCAAAGTCAAGATCTAAATACTACAGAAATGTTTCAGGATTTGAACAAGGTGTTCAGGCTAGGAAATACTAAAATATGAGTTGAAATGGTATGTCGTAGAAGAACATTCCTAACAGAGGTAGGAAACACTGATAATCAACCATGGCAATGTTTGACTGTAATTACTGCAGCTAAGGTGTTACTGAAATTAACAGTGCAATTCCTTTTTCACAGGGCCATATCACATCTTAGAAGACTATTTATATAATAGGCACCAAATATGGTTGTTTGTTCATTTAACCCACAGTCCAGATAGATTGAGGAAGTGCAACCATTTCATATTTCTTTCTTCCATTCATTCATTCATTCATTCATTCAATCAATCAATCAATCAATTTAGTTGGTTCTCCATGCATCTATAACTCTTGGCAGCTCATATTCATTTAAAACAATTCTCCCACCCAAAAAATGTTTTAAAAGAACAAATATATCACACCTGGGTAATTCTAATTTAATATAAGGTACACAAAGTGGACTCATCCAGTGTCCTGGGCCAATGCCCAGAGGAACAGCCAGGTCTTCAGCATTCTACAAAAAGACAGCAAAAAAGGGCTGTCCCAATATCAATATACTGTTCCAGAAAGCAAAAGTAGTGACAGAGAAGGCATGTGTTTTGGGTACCATAACATATGCTGTTTAATTGAAGGAATCCAGAGGAGGGCCACCCTGTTGGGTCTTATAGGATGGATAAAAATAATTGGAGACATGCTGTCCCACAAATAACCTGGCCTAGTGCTATGAAAGCCATTACAGGTAGTAACTAGCACCTTGCATTGCACCTGGAACTCAGTACAAGCCAATGAGCTTGCAAAGTAGAAGGATTACATGCATACCAAAATATACCTGTGATTACCTGCATGTATGCAGTGTAATGACTGCTGCCATTCAAGTGGATACTAGAACTCACATGAAACTCTGATAACATACCATAGCAAAAAGCCAAAAGAAAAAAAATATATAGGGGAAATACACTTTCACAGACCTATATGTGAAAACATGGGATGGATCAAGAATCTGAAGGAAAACAAACAGGAAAACTTTTCTATTACTCTGAAAAGCTTGGAACAGACAGAAGATTTATTTGTAGATATATTGCGTTCTGTCTACTGAAATTAGTGACCGAAGAAGTATGAATGTGTATGAAAACCTAAAATACTGAAATAACTATGAAATATTTTAATTGATTACATTTCTTGTTTTGAATAAAATTATTGTTGCATCAGATCACCTTAAAAATGCCAATTCACATTTTAGATAGTTTCTCTCCATGTTTGGGGTCTGGAACAATTTCCATCCATTGTTCTCATTATGAAGCAGAAGTAATTCTCCCTAATAAAAATATTATCATCTTAGATTAATAAATAAGAATTTCAAGAAAAGAAACCATACTAAAATCAGTGGGTAACTCTCATAATATGCCTTCATTTGGCTAATTTTACCAGTGTTTGTATATTACTATTAAAGAGCAACTCTCAAACAATACAACATGTATTTTCAGAGGTTTCACTTTTTAATAAACCTGCACAATGAATTCTGCATATATACTAGAACCGTGATGGTGAACCTATGGCACACGTGACAGAGGTGGCACACAGCACTCTCTATGATGGCATGTGAGCTGTTGCCCTAGTTCAGCTCCGCTTCACATGCAGGTACATCTCCCGCCAGCTGGACTTCAGGTCTCTGCCGTGCATGTGCGGGGATGGGGGGCATGCTCGGGGGCCACTTGTGCATTGCATTTGGGGGGTTCGGGCATGCGTGCGTGCTTTGGGCACTCGGTCCAGAAAAGGTTAGCCATCACTGTTCTAGCCAAAAGGTTAGCCATCACTGTTCTAGAAGATGGCCTTTTCTTTAAAAAAAATCTCAAATTATATTGCAGTGGATCAAAAATGAAGGAAAAAGCAAGGATTGTTCTTTCTCTCTAAGAGTGTGTTACTTGCTTTTATTTAGACATTCATTTTCATTCTGTCCCACTTATTTCTTTCACAGTTTTTGTAACCTGATATGATGTTGATCTTGTGAATAATCCCAAAATAGATTAGGAATCAGGGGAAATTATGTTTTGGTTCTCTAGAAGATGTCAGGGAGGAAAGGAAATGAGCAACCAAATAAACATTGTGCAAGGCTTCAATAATATCAACTTTTTGTTAGTCCCTGCAATCTGTTAACTTTTTGTCTTGATTAAAGATTACAGAAAACAATAGAATTCACATTATTGTGATACTAATTTTCATTTGGTTATTCCAGAATTGATCATCTAGCTGCTAGACACACAAGCACAGACATCCTTAGGGCTACCAATTAGTGGCACCAGCTGCTAGTCTAGATTCTAGTCCAGGAATTATTACACACAGACCATTAGCTCTGAAAGACATTTGGAAGTTCTCACTATGCTGGAAATTCTGAATATCGTGTAACAACATACTGCATGGCCATATGCATCTCAGCTGGCCTCCCTTGAAGCCATTTCACAACCCAAAGTCTGTTGTTTCACAGTCTAGTGATGCAGGAGGAATATTCATATAGTTCAGACAATTATCTTCCCAGGGAGAGATTTCCTTTCTTTTGGATTATTCAGTTATTGTCATCTGTTTAAAGTGGATACTTAAGAAAGCCACTTGGGTGTGTGATGGTCAAGGTGCTGGACTATCCCAGGAGACATATGCTGAAGTCTTCTCTCAATCATGGAAATTCTTCAGGTGTCTCGCTCTGTTATTTTCCTGCATTTGGGATTTGGAGCATGGTGCCTGTATAAGCCAGAACCAACAAGGAGTCCTCAAGGAAGGATTCCTCTTTATCTGATTCTTCTTAGTTTTCTGTAAATTCCCCTAAGACATGTAAAAATCTACCTCATTCCATAGATTTTCAATGAGCAGATCTTCTTAATGGATCCTTCACTCCTGAAGTGGATAAACAGCATGAGACCAGATTTCACCAGATGCAGTTTGATAATAACAGCTAGATAACTGTACCATCTCAGTCCAACCCAACCCTCTCGACCCACAGTGAAGACTAAACTTATAGGGTACATGCCCTCTGCATTGAAAAACATCAGTGGGAAGCTTCCATTTCCAGTCTTAATATTCCTCCCGTTGATCTATTAAACTGCCTCCATCCCATTATCCCCTATTGGTTCTTCCTAATAGCAATAGCACTTAGAGTTATATAACACTTCATAGTACTTTGGAGCCCTCTCTAAGCAGTTTACAGTGTCAGCATATTGTCCCCAACAATCTGGGTCCTCATTTTATCAACCTTGGAAGGATGGAAGACTGAGTCAACCTTGAGCTGGCCAAGATCAAACCCCAGGCGGTGGGCAGAGTTAGCCTGCAACACTGTATTCTAACCACTGTACCACCAGTGCTCCTAAATTGTGCCAAGTTACATTATGATTTCAATGTAAAACTGAACCTTTTATTTTAATATTCAGACAGATTTAATCCAAAAGTTGTTAAAACAGAATATTTCACCATCCATTACCTATAAGTTCACTGCCAGCCAAATTACTGTACAGCATACATTGGAATAGAATTCTGATACCTCACATGGACTTCAGCAAACCCATCCCTGAATGACATTGTCAGGAGACAGACAAAGCCTAGCATGGCAACAACTATACCTTTTCTCCCTCAGTCCCTTAGGAGGACAGTGACTATGTTATTAACAGGGAAGCAACGTTCCTCCTCAATGCCTCTGACTGCTAAAAACATACATACATTTGTTGCCTTCTTTGTGCTTTAGGCCAGGTACATATGAAGCATTCGATGTAAATGTGTCATTTCCCATTACAGAGATCACCAGGCACATGCTGTGACCATGTCTGGGAGTTTTCTCAGGGCGCTGCATTCAAAGGACATGCTGATTTTTACAGGCTGTTAAAGAGCAGTCTCTCAGATCATTCTTTTCAGTTTGATTTGTTATGATGGTTACCCCATGTGGCAGCAGAAGATCATGGATCTCATATAAAAGATATAGAGGCATGGCTGACTTTTAAACTGTGCCCTTTTTATGAAACGTTAACTGCATTGGACATCCTCTTTGAGGAAAATCTGTTTCAAAAATTATGAGTGGAATTAAAATGCAAGCTTCTTTTAAAAAGCCAGTTATTTCATTTTGTTTATATATCATTATAGATCACATAAGTTGAGCTACATCCAACAATCTTTATATGATACTGTGTTTGTTTGTGTGTGTGTGTGTGTGTATACACAGAAAGAGAGAGGATGTTCCCAGTTACACAATTCAACAAGCTTTTATTACATGTAGAGCATTTTTATTAGATGAAGCCAAGAACATTGAAATCAAAAAAATACTCAAAAACATTCTACATAAATCAAGTTCTGAATCAAATACTTCATATATCCATCTTGACATTTTTCATATATTTAAAAATATGGTAAGCAGAATCTTATGATTTATTTATAGTGTAGATATCTGTGGGAGAGTAAGTGGCAAAATGCATGTTATGATATGATGCAAAAATGTATGTATGTGTACGAAACTGAGACACAAATATGTAAAACTGAAGTTTCCATCATGTCATCACTATGCCTGATTCTGTAACAATCTGTTTGTTATAGATCTGTATGGATTCATTCTTGCATTAAAAAAAAATTAACTAGTATGTACCCAACGTTATTCCTTATACCTTGACCAAAAATCCATATATATATATTTCCCTTCTCCTTCCTGTAACTGCTATTCTAAGTGGGCAATGCTACTTGCCTGCTAGGAAAGAAAGAGAATGAGCACAAAACCTAACTGAGGATCCTAAAATTCATACCTGTCCCTAATTCCTTTCTGGGAGACACATGGCACAATGAAGGCTCTGTGAGGAGTGTTTCAATGCAGGTGCACATTGACAGACCATTCAAAAAGCTGAGCCTAATGCTACCGCATTGATAACCTGCCATGTTCTTTGCTCTTAATAGCAGTACAACTTTCTTACTGTTGGATTCCAAGTATTGAAAAAAATATTTTTAGGTTAATGAGAGGTTGTGGCTGGGGTGTCATCTTCAAAAACAATCAGAATTTTGCTTTGCCTCTAGTAAGTTGACATATTTTATTTAGAGACAGGACAATTTCCCAACCCACTTCTGCTGTGTGTGTCTCTCACCTATACAACGTGCCTATCTCAACCAGAAAGGACACAGTTATCATATAAGAGTAAACTTGAGGCAGAAGTTGTTGAAAACAGAATTGGAGAGGTTTTGAAGGCATCCTTCAAAAGCTGCTATTTATAAAATTGTGGTGGCTGTTGTTTTGTTGCTTGGTATTAGAATTGATTGCCAAAGAAGAACTACAGTGCTACACTTTGATGAACAGAAAGAACTTGAACTGTCTGACAATGGAGTTGTCAAGCAAACAGCAATTGCATGTTTCTTCTTTATATTAAGACGAATTCTTTTCTGTACTTGCGTGGGAGTTTGTCGGAGGATTCTAAAAAGACTTCTCAATTCTTTTATTGTATATGTATATGGGTTTAACTTGAGAAGTTTTGTTCAGTTTAATTGTTGCACACTATATTTCACTGAACCTATTGGCAGAGAGGCTAACCTGCCTTAAAGATAATAAGCACTGCTGTTGTGACTCTGCAGCAATTTGGCAGGTCTGTGTCTTTAATGGTGAAATTTGCAGCAGAAAGCTAAAGAGAGTAGAGGAAGGTGGAAGGAAAGGAAGATTCAGTCTAGATAACAGGACTCTACCTAGGGCTTCAATTGACTGGATAAGGCAGTGTGGTATGTGACACACCACAGAAGATTTTATTATCTATTGTAGACCATGAGGTCATTATAATCCAAGGCACTGAATTCTCCATTCTGCTATGGTATGAGGATAGAGTACTGGAAGCTACATCTGGTTGCTTATAGCATGCATTCAGACCAAATATGTAAGAATGAGAATTGCAGAATCTGCGATTCGTACCTGCATGGGAGGACAGAGGAGACAAGTGACAAAATATATGTTGTGAGGTTTCACTGCAAACTCTGCCTCTTGCATATTTGCATACAATGTTGTAAGCATGAAAGGGCAGAACTTGCATTCTGAAGTTATAATGAACGTTTCATCATTTTAATATCATAGTAGTTAGGAACAAAAGCAATGTGCAGTGGATATGATGAGAATATGAGGCAGCTGCAGCATCTGAAAAAATGCTGAATCAATGAATTCACTGTCTTCAGCCCTAATCTATGTTGGAACACAAGCAAGATGTTGTGCCAAAGTAAAAAAGCAAAGATGGGAAGATAAGAATGCAGTCTACAATATGTGCCATCAATTCATGGAGCTTATCATTATGTTTTCTTTAGATGTCAAGCAGGTCTTATGATACCAATATAGCTAAAATAAATAGACTTCTGCCCCTAAATGGGATTTTGTATGAGCAGGTGTAACACCAATGAAATCTCTTGTGCAACACTTGGCCTTGAATTATTCTTGGCCTGACATCTAGTTCTGTGAAAGAATGGAATGGGAATAGATATAGATTTTTTGTAATCAGTTGGCAAACAAGGTGGCTGCATGCCACGTCTACCAATTTCACAAGTCTCTTCTTGTTCACTGAGGATTGGACTTGAACAATGGTTCCGTGCCAATATCATGTCATTGTGTTGTTCGCTTGGCCTCAGAAGTTGATGCTAGCAATGACCATGATTTGACGGTATTATTCAATGTTGTATACTCACTAAAAGGCAACTATGACCCACAAAAGCCAGAGTTGTACAACATTTGTGTCCACCCAAAGCCTTGTCACTAAAAATCATTTCAGCTTTGACATGTTGCACATTTTTATTAGCAATTTGCTTTGACTATTTAATATAAAACAAAGCATGTTTTCTTTACAGGCTAGCCCTGTACTATATTCAAATAACAAGATTTGAGGGTCTTTCCATGGGATTAATTTTCAAGACAATAAATGTATGTCTCTTTTATTCCCCACATTTCTTGTAATGATCTTCATGTTCCTTTTAATCAAATATTTGCTACCCTGTTCATCATAACTACATTCACTGGTATCTGGACTGCTTTCTGAAAAAGAACTACCATTATGCCTGAATTATTTCATATATTTTTTTCAGTGCCCTCTTACATTTTTTATTCAAATTCAAGGAATAAGTGTGCACAATGCCATTACTGAAGTATATCCTTATTCATATTTAATTAGAAACAAGTTTCAATGATTTCTACTTCCTTTCAACTGATGCTTTGACAAAGCACTCTTTCAACATGCCTCCACTAAGCAAGATAATGCCATGTTTCCAGCTGTCAGATTGCAGCTGCTGCACTCTATTGATTTGACAGGTTCAGTGGCCTTTTGGCTCCAGTCGTTAGCACATCTATAGAAGATGTTTCCACCAAAGTGAAGTACCTGGCAAATTAAGCACAATGTTTTGGACTGGGGGTGTTGAGACAGAGCCCCTCACTGTTCGATGTTGAGGTACCAGTTCCAAACATCATTCCAACTACCAATTCAATCTACTCAGGCATAATAAAGGCACACCGTCCAGTGATTTTACAATACTGAGCTTGTGCTCTTTTGTTTGTTTTATTTGATTTAAGGCATTATTTATACTTTGAACTTATATCTGCCAGTATTTATGTAAGAAGCTGCCAATGAATGATGAGTCGTAGTTTGATTTCCTTAATTAAACTCTGAGAGATGAAAGTAGACTAGAGTGATTGAACAAAATAATCACTCAGTATGTTTTGTTTTTATTTTCTGGATACTTGGGTTCTGCAAGAGCTAAAAATGTCTCTCTTTTAGTTAGCATTTAGAAGCTAACAATTTGAGCTAGCTATGGACTCCTTGTAAAATATCTATTCCTTAAAATAGGAATTTTGTTTCCACTTGCTCTATGATAGGACAAATAATGCCACTAACAAATTCTGTCTAGTATTAATATTTTGCTTTAAGGTATGATTTAATTTTTCAAATATGCAAAATAGTAGGAAAACATTTTCAATTGTTTTACCATGAAATATTTTGCATGCTTTCAACAGTATAGGGTTTTTCAGTTAGTGCAGTGCTTTTAAAACCTGGCAATTTTAAGAGGTCTGGACTTCAACTCCCATGCCAGCATTCTGGGAGTTGTCCACATATCTTATTGTTGCCAAGTTTGAAAAATGTTAGACTAGGGACTGTTTATCCTACAAAGTTTTCCCTTTAATCCAGTGGTTAACCCAGGAACTGAATTCCAGTATTTTTCCTTTAATAACCATTCACTACTACATTTAATTTCTTCTTCTTCTTTTAGGTTATGACTGAAACTATAATACATTCCCCTAGCAATATTGGTCTGCTCATATTTTTTTTAAATCCTGGGAATTTTATTCCAATCAGTCAATTTGTTTGCTTACTGATTAACTCACTGGTTGGTTATATACTTAAAAGACTCTGGATAGTTTCCAGCATACAATACAATATAAGTATATTTAATAAATAAAGTTTACATGTAAAGAAGTATCAGAAAGTATTCTCAAAGTTCCCTTAATTTTTTTTGCCTAGTCTTGTCTTTAGTTCTCAAATAGTTGTGTTCACAAAGGTTACTGTATCTATTGGATTGACTTTTTTTTCCCTTTAAAAACAAAGTATATCAACCTTTCTTGAACAAAAGGACTAACAGTTTTGTTTTTGGAAAAAAGCACATTTTTAGGGGGGGAAATACAAAATAATAGGTTCTCCAGAGGAAATCAGTTTAATCTGAACTTCCCAAAATGAAAACATTCTTCAAAAAGTCAAAGACCAAATGTCAGTTTGCATCTTCTACAATATTCTTTAAAGTAGAAAAACACATTTCTTTCTATATTCTTCCTTGTTTCCCTGACAATAATGTTTCAAATGGCACAAACACTTGATGATTACACATGCTTTTAAAAATCTGACTGAGTTTCTGCACACACCATCCAACAATTTTCTCTCGAACTATTCATACACTATCTACTGAATTGGTTCCAGCTTGTAAGGAAAAAGTTCACCTTCTATTCACAGCTTGTTCCCTAGGAGACTCAGCTAGAGAAATGTCTGTGAATATATTTATATAAAGAAACTGAAGTTCTTACTTTTCTAACTTTCTTTCTCTTCGTAGTTCACTCCTGACATTGAAACAATTCAATTCATTCACTGCTGTGGACAAGAAAGGGGAGTCCCTAGTGCCAGAGGCCAGAATGTATGATGAACAGAAGTTTAGTCTACAAAGTATTTGGTGGCATCTACCCTCTGATTTTAAAATGACTTGCTAATCCTACTGCAGAGTTGTTATACACAATAGCATTCCAAAGATTCAACTTGTCTTTTATTATTAGTAATGGTTTTCCCAGTTGCAATGTATGGCTGTGAAAGTTGGACCATAAGAAATGCGGAGCACCAAAGAATTGAGGCCTTTGAACTATGGTGCTGGAGAAGGCTCCTGCAAATCCCTTGGACTGCAAGACAATCAAACTGGTCAGTCCTAGAGGAGATCAACCCTGACTGCTCTTTAGAAGGCCAGATCCTGAA
>JANHZT010002099.1:31734-46544 GCA_032468215.1 Stegonotus admiraltiensis | reverse complement strand
GTCTGGCTGTTCACTGCCCTGAGTCCTTCGGGAGAAAGGGCGGTATAGAAATTTAATAAATAAATAAATAAATAAATAAAAACAGATTTTTTTCCTCTCTTTTTTTGGGAGTTGTGAAAACGTTGCATGTCTTCATCATTTATCAACTGATTTCTCTATAACACTGAAAATTGCTTTTCTTCCATGGGTAACATGTTCCATTTTGGATAGCCTTTAGAGGTTTTCTGAGGAATGATACATGATATATATATTCCATATCAACTGATGGTTTCCAGATTAGGACTGGAAAGAGCAAACTAAAGAAGAATAATTTCCAAATGCAGAGCAATCTAATTCTTCCTTCAACCATTGTAATTAAAATACACTCAAAAAAAAATATAGTCAATAAAGCAAATTGCTCCACAAAATCAGCTGAATTTGCTATATATTTTACAATGCCCATGGATAAATATGTGAGTTAATAAATCTGGGAACTGGTGGCCAAAGAAACAAATTGTTTTTTTTTCTCTTCTGAAATGGCCTGTTTCACAACTAGCATCACCACTACTACCACCAATCAACAGCAATTATTAGAAACCTTGAGGTAATATAACAGTGTTTATATGGTTTTCACAGCTAGTTCTTTCCATAGGACTAATTTATTTAGCATCTTCAAGTGCTGATTCATTACCATACATTACCTAGAGGACTCTGTTTGATGGCCAAGGGGAAAGAAAAAGCAATTTTGAAGACCCCGGATAGATTTGTGTCTGTGTTGGCCTTTTTCCATCAGCTATTAAATGGACCAGAGCTTCAGGCTTACAAAACAAGCATCCAGCATAACTATACAGGTACTCTGGAAAGCAAGAAAGAAAAATAGAAATTTTAATGTTTCAGGATAAGAGAAAAGTGACAGAGTATTAAACTGTTTCTGCTTGAAAGACAGGCTCTGAAATAGATTCACACTCATTCAGACACAGCCACATATTAAAATTTAATTTTTTCTATCTCCTTCCCAGGAAAATAAATCTTGGATAGAGATGTTTTTCATGCCCAAATTTCAGAGTTATAGTTGCTCAGCTTGAAGACTCAATCAAACGGAGTGGAAAAGATTCTTTATAGTTCTGTGTGTTTTCCTTTAGCTAGAGTAAAACAAGGTACAGTGTTTCGTTTTACCAGAAGAATAACCAGTGTATTTTTCCCTTTCTGAATAATCTGTTTATCTAACTAATCTACAGGATTACTTTGTGCATCAGTGAATAGAGATTTTTAAACTGACCCACCAAAGGAAAGCATCACTTCTTACTCTGATTATGCTATTGCATTTGGCATTTCTTCACACATACCAGGAGACAGGCCCATCAAATTGACCTTAGGATTCAGGGTCAACTTTTTAATATGCATAACTCACAAGATCATAGGTAAATATGGAAATGGAAGTGTTTGATGGCTTTGATTGCTTCCAGCAATCTTGTTCAGCTTTCAGTGTGATTTTGCTCATAGTAATTTGCTTTTGTCTGTCTCTCTATCTATCTGTCCGTCTGACCATCCATCCATCCATCCATCTATTAAATTGATATAGTCACCTATCCCATCAAAGGCAACTTTTAAATTAGACATCAAAAAATAAAAAGTAAAATCACTGAAAATGACAGAAAAGGCACACTTATTTATCATAGGTGAAAAACAACTAGAGATTTGGTTTCCTACCCTAGATAACTGTTACTTATCACTGTTAGGTCTATATGACAGTAGATGATAGTCCATTTCTAAGCTGAGAAAGAGCATTAGCTGTGGTAAATATTATCAGGATTCCAGGAAGGAATTCTAGGGCCATAGACTAAACTGGGAAGTTTGAAAAAAATCCCAGAATGCAATGGCAAACTACTTCAATGTTGTCACCAAGAGAAACTCAATTGCTATGTCCATGAAATCACCAGAAGGTGTGTTTGACTCAAAGGGGTTGCTTGTATCCTATCCTTGCTCAATACATATAGGAAAGGTATGGTAACAACTAGGTGACGTCCTCTTTCCTGAATTTTGGTATACATTTTTAGCATAAATGTGCTAACTAGTGGCCTTACTAGCACATGGAACATTTCACTATAACTGTTGTGTATTTCAACACAGTAGTAGTCTGAATTTCATAGCATTATCTGCAGCTGAATGTCCTTTTCTAGTCCAAGTCTATTAGCATGTCCACTGGGTTACATATATATGTGTCACTGTCATTTTGGTTTGGTACTCAAACGTATAGTGATATATGAGGAGGAGGAGGAAGGCAATCATAAGGAATTAGCATTTAAGATTTAGCTAATTTAGCTTCACTAAAAGTTCATGGCTGATCACCTCCTTCCACTACCCTTCTGCCTGCGTTTATATGGTTATCAGAAAAAACGTTGCATAAAAGATTGAATAAACAGAGATTGGTGATCTGAATTTATTTCCCGTTTTAAACTAATATTAAGATTATTACTTCATGATTTTTTTTCAGTTTTCATTAATGGCCGTGTATCAGTTTGTTGGTCACAGTAATTACATTACTACCTTTACTGCAGATTCCTGTACTATCCCTACATCTCTGATAATCTCCCATGACTTTATAGAACACATTTTCAAGAAAATTGAATTAATGAAAGATATCATTCCCCCTTCCCTTCCATTTGAGATATTCTGTTCATGGGCATTTAGAGTAAAAGTAGGCATAACATATGTTTACTATTCCATTACACATTTGATTTTAATGTTCCTGAGGTCAAATCATCCCTGTCCATAATGTGTTCAATCATTTATCATTACTGATACAAGACAGGATTGGGCATCCTCCAGCCTTTGATCTAATTCATTGACTCCTCACTGTAAGAAAACATCTCCCTTCCCTGGCTGTGATTTGTACATATTGGCATGCATAATGGATGCCAATAAACAATCGAATTATAATAGGATGCTTCATTCCAACTGGCCAAGTTCCTATAAGGATATGAATAAATAAATTGAATATTATTCTCAGTGAGAGTATGATTCCCATAATATCCTTGGCAACTTGTAAGCTCCTCCTGTTCCTCTGCCTCTCTGATGTCCGACTCTGGAGGCTCCAGAGTCCATGCATAGCTCCCAGTTGGCCCTGGCCCCATCTCTGCCTCCGATGCAAAGCCCTCATCTGAGCCTCCCCCAGACTCCAGAACTAGCCCATGTTCCTCCCTAGCCTCCTCACTGTTCGACTCCATTGCCAGCTCTGCAGGCTGCTGGCGGATCACAACAACCTCTTATTCCTGTGTTTCAAATAGAGTTGAACTAGATGTGGCATCGACATAGCAGCCTTGAATAAATATTGATTGATAAAGAATAAATATTGATTGATAAATACTAAAATGTTATTAAACAATCAAAGGCTCAGAAGGAATGGGGGATTTTTTCGCATAACTCCAGCTCCTCTTCCCCATCTGCTCCAGAACTTCTGCTAGATCTTTATTCTCAATAGGGGGAAGCTTTTACTTCTTTGACAGACTCTTCAGGATAGCACTGTCCGGCAGGGAAGCAAGTATTTCTATGACACTATTTGCAATACTTAATGCAAACTGAAAGAGATGATTTTGGAGCTCAGCTGAATCCAGAGAGAGGATTAAGTGAAGATAGGAAATGAATCACACATGTGAATGGGACGTTGTAGAAAATCTCTTTATTCTCCTTCAGAGTAAAATAGTTGAGATTAGGTCTGCTTAGATACTACCACCTAGAAACCACTGGGTACAAACAATTAGCATTCAATTCTTTCTCTGTGACAGTTCCAACAAAAAATGCCCCTTGAATGCTGTAGCCGATTCTGAGATGTTTGGATTTCTTTTCTGGGGTGGAGAGAAGATGACAAGGAAAAAAAAAACACTCATTTCTCTATAATTCAAAAACTGAGCATGTTTCCCTGTGACTGCTATGCAGATATTAATAAGCATAGATGCAAAGAAATAAACCCAGGAGTGAATCTTAATTTCAATAAAGGAATAAAGGCGTCCATTAATTTCCTATCTTTCATTCAGCTAAAAAAGTATTTATTTTAAATTGAGATAGAAGATAATATTGGGTTGAGGATCAATAGAGAACAGTAAAAAAAGAAAAGAAATCTGATACTGCTTTCTTTGATAAGCACTTTCTATAACTGTTTATTTCTTTTCTATTCATAATAATAATAATTAAAGTAAAACCTAACAATGTCTGGCAAATTAGTTCCTGTCTTTTTGTAGCTTTTCTAGCCTCCTTCTTGTTCTGGGGAGTCAGAAAACCTCTACTGCAGGGCTGTCAAACTCCCAGCCCTTGGGTCAGATGTGTCACATGCTGGCCACGCCCATGCCCCGTTTAGCGAAGGGGGACAAAGTCCTGATATGTCATGTGTGTGTTGCTGTGATGACATGAGTTTGACACCCCTGCTCTACTGCATATCATGGAGGTATCAGAGGAAGCAGTCCTATTTAATGAATGGAAATCCCATCAAATGTTGTTGGGTGGAACACAAAGCTCAGAATTGCTTAGCAACAAGAAATATAAGGCACAGCTGGCCTCAGAAGAAGCCAGCTTTTGCTGGTCTGCAAATTTATTTAATACTAATAATTTGAGATATGCAGATGGTAACACTTCATTAGCTGAAAGTAGAAAAGACTTGAAAGACTGGAAGAAGATGCATGTAGTTTTAAAATTGGAAGAAGAAACAGTAATAATGCAGATGACCTTAGTCTGACACACTGGAAAATGCCAATGATCTGGAAGCTCTAGTAATAAAAGGAGCCAAGTGAGGAAAAAAATGGAACTAAAATTAAATATAAAGAAGATCAAAGTAATGACAAGTGATATAGCAACCAGCTTTAGAAGTGACAATAAAGAGAGTGTTTCTGTCTTTTAAGATCAACTATCAACAATAAAGACATCAACAGTCAAGAAATTTGTCACTGACTAGCATTTGGTAGAGTAGCAGTGAAGTTGTTGGAAAAGATATCCACATTCTATATCTACAAAAATCAGAATCATGCAAGCAACAGTTTTCTCATGGATGTGAAAGTTGGACTTTGGAAGAAGTAAAACATAAAGAGTATTGATATTTTTGAGCTTTGGTATTGGAGCAGACTTCCGAAAATATTATAGACAGCCAAGAAAACAAAGACATGGATCATAGAACAAATCAATTCAGAATTCTCATTCAAGGCACAAATGACTAGCTTAAAGTATCATACTTCACACATACATTAGGTAAAACTGTAGCTTTATGGAGAAGCCATTAATGTTGAATAAATCGGAAAGAGAGAGAAGAGAATGGCCAGTAGCAAGGTGGATGGCGTTCATTATAGCAATAATGCTTGCACCATTGAAAAAGCTGACAGGCCGGAGGGAGGTCTTTCTAATCTATCTGTCTGGTCACTAAAAGTCAACACCAATTTGATGGCACAAATATTCATTATGTATAATATCATTCATAATGCAGGGGAGTAACATATCTCTTTAAACACATTTTAATAGGTTTTTTCTTAACTATCCATAATAGTGATCAAGGGAATACATTTTCTCAATAAAACTAAATGCAATTACTTAGTATTTCTCAAAATAGCAATATATCACAGTAATTATCTATACTGTAATAGACTTGAGACAGAGAAATTCTTGACAATTTATTAATTGAGCTGAAATTATATTGTAGGACAGTGCAGTCCTTAAGAGGCAATTCTTTGAAGAGAGTTGGGAAAATATGGAAATATGAAAGTAGCATCTGTCTGCAATTCTTTAATCAGCTTCATTTTTATCAAGGAAGACTAACTTCTCTGTAAAGTTGCAGAGGTGTTTCATCTTTCTTGCCATGCACTCTGAAGCATCTTTTAGGAACTGAATCTGTCATGGCACGGTCCTATTGTTTTAAAAAGTGCCTACAATGTTCTAATTACTTAGAAACCAACTTTAGCAGGAACAAAATATTCAACATTCAGTCCTTCACAATTCATAGACACTTTGAATTATTTTTATATCTAATCACTATGACTATGACTATAATTACTGAAGTTTCCTTCCAATGTCTAATATTCATTTATAATGAGAAGGAGAAAAACAAAGAGAATGTGTCATTGTTTGTTATTCTAAGATCTAAGTTGCCAAATATCTCTCTATGAAATATTTCAAAGTACTGTATATTTGCCCATTGTAAACCAGTACCTTCCTTATAATTTTCAAATAATATTTTGTCCTTCATGGCCACTAGACATAAATTATATGGGAATGTACCACCAAAAGACAGCAGCTTAGCTCCCAGAACATGTACAGCTAGTTGCAATATAGCTTTTGAACAATAATTAGCCCTGTGCACTTAAGATAAAGCTGAACAACTAATGTACTTGCAACATTTCACACTCATCTGTACTCCTTGGTAAATAGAGTCACTCTATTTACCAAATAGAGTCACAACAATACATCACTGCATGGATGAAGGGCATGATTCATTGTCATTATTTTTCTGGTCTTCCTATCCAGGGCCTCTAGTTCAGTTTACATCCAGTCTACTATTCTACTATTTCCAAATCTGATGACTGCAATTGCCCAGGTGTTAATCATTTCATGTATTTCTGCCATCTTCTTCATTCATCTGATGTATTCACCATTAACCTTCTTCTTGATTTCAGTGTGATGTTTTCAGTTTGAAGAATGCCCAAGTATTTATAGTAATCTTCTTAATCCAGACTCTTGATGCTATTTTCATAGGATGTCTTGATTCCTTATAATTTTCACAATTTTTCCCCTGTTGATGCTAAGCATGGTATATTTATCCAGTCCAAATTGCGTATTATTATGTATTAATATTATTACTATTATGTGGAAAAATATTAATTGCCACTCTTTTGATATACTCAAATAAGAATTTTACCTTAAAGAAGAATTGATAAGGAGTTTATCTGTAAATCTTATATAAGAAAAAGACGAGATTTCAAATTTTTAAATTGCTTCTCCTTCTCTTCAGATCAAGATGTATAGATATACTGTATACATGCACATATTTGGATTATTTTTAAAGGATTGCAAATTGTATGCTCTGTTTTCTTAGTTAGTGTCTCCGATTGGTGGGGTTATTTTTCAATTTATCATTAATGACTATTGTTTTCCTATATTTATTTATTTTGCTTATTTAAGAAAAGAAAGAAAAACTACTGCATTTAACTTTTTTATTATTTTAAATAAAAAGAGATAAATGCTGATAGTTTCTTGCCAGTCTTTCAATTTAGCAGAAACATGCACCATGCATCTTCATTATGTCATGTTTTATTTTCTATATTTTGAAGATGCCAAGAACCAATGCATCCTGGAAAGAATGAAAAGAAAATAATAGAAGAATGAAAAAGAGTACAAAGCAAAATATTCATTAAGTCTTCTCTGTCACTTTCTTTTTTTCTTTTAAGACAAATATTCAGGGAAAGGCCAATAGAAAAGTTGCTATGTCACTTATTCACTTATTCATATTGGGGTAGGATCCATAAACATCAGCTCAGAAATACATGCCTGGCCTTTCAATTTAATATTATTTTATAACACTATATCTTAATTATTTCAGGGGGCATGGGCTTTAGCTAGGTTTTAGCTAATATAACTATACTAGAACTTACAGGACTTATTAGATTTTTGTTAGATTCATTAGATGTTTCTAAATTTAATCATAACTTCTTTAGACAAATTGAATGTGGAGGCAAAAGATTCTTATTCTGTTATTCTATTATCCCATGCTAATAATTGAGATTCAGCAGTATCTGGCAGGCTGCAGTTTGCTCTCCCTGAATGATCTTCTGCTTAAAAGATTATTTTCTTGACATCTCTTCATAACCATCACTTAGAAAATTGCTAAATCTATTCCAACAAACTGCCATTAATATCATCGCTGACTGAGTTTTAAAATAAATGTTTTTTGGTTCAATTATAAATGGATTCTTTGTGAGGCACTTTTTCTTCCACTGTATTAATCTCTTTGGCACCTTCAATTTCAAAGGTTCATCTGAAGTTGGTTCAGCAACTGACAACTGTCACGTTCACTGCACAAGCACAAAAATGATCAATATAGGTAGTCCATGATTTATGATAATTGAGTCCAAAATTTCTGTTGCTAAGTGAGACAGTTGTTAAGTGAATTTTGCCCCATTTTACAACCTTGCTTACCACCGTTGCTAAGTGAATCACTTCAACCAGTAGCGAGTTTCAAGTTTGGCCGCTATTGGTTTGCTCATGGGCCTCCGCGTGCTCATGTGTGCACGCGACGCGTCTGCGCATGCACAGAAATGTCCGGGCATGTGGGCGGAGCTCCCGCTGCCTCTGCTACCGATTCGCCCGATCCGGGGCAAACTGGTAGCAACCCACCACTGACTGCAGTTCTTAAATTAGTAACATGGTTGTTAAGTGAATCTGGCTTCCCCAATTGGCTTTGCTTGTCAGAAGGTCACAAAAGGTGATCACACGACATAGGACACTGCAACCATCATAAATCTGAGTCAGTTGACAAGCGTCTGAATTTTGATCATGTGAACATGGGGATGCTGCAATGCTCATAAGTGTGAAAAACAGTCATAAGTCACTTTTTTCAGTGCCATTGTAACTTTGAATGGTCACTAAATAAACTGTCAGTACTACCTGTGCATTAAATAAAGTTGGGCTTGAATTCTCATTAATTAGGCATCAGCAGAACTGTACTAATGGCAGTAATTAGTTGAAGTGAAGTTCTATTGCAGAAGTGTGCCAAAAAACTTCACTCCTCCGTTAAAATTGTTCTTGGTATTGTCCCAGTAACAGCATGATTAACTTCCTGTTAGAGAACATTGTGTATCATTTCTGTTTTGTATCTTGAAGGAAAAAGTAAAAACTTCAAAATGCAAATATTTTTGTATGGGAGCAATGACACTCTAATAAACACCTTTTTAAAAGGATGAGAAATATTTGGGGGACCGCACTCAGCATCCTTGGCATTTCAGGAACATGCTCCTTCAAATTGCCTGTCATTTTGTTTGTGATATCCATGAAAGATACCTATTTACCTAAAACAAACAAAAATCACTCCAGATGTTTCAAAAGTCCCTAATTGAAGCTGGAGAAGCCCTTAGATTTAAGTTGTTTACCAATTAAAATACCAATATATTAATTCATAAAGATTAGCAATCATACATTGTTAAGTATTTGCTGAATACAAAGATATGAAGATATATATTTAAACTCAAGTCTCCTTCTGTATGTCATTAAAGAAAAACTGACAGAGTGATAAATTTCAAAAGGGCTGTGTGAAGAGTCTCATGAACAGCAATTGTATAAAATGAAATGTATTTATCCTAAAACAGTTTAACATCTTTGTCACTTCCACTAAGCATCATTCTAATTATCTCTACACCAGTCTACCTAGAACAGGATACAAATGAGTTCTCATTTATTTTAATTGTTCATTTTAATTGGGGATTTCATCAGGTGCTGTGTTATCTTCCAAGAAAATATCTAGCAGCTATAACTTCATCTGCTTATTAAAGGATAGCTCATTAAATCAGCCTTATTCAGAGATTTATAGTCCAGGAGTCCTACGGTGGAATGTCTTCTATGCATGCTTGGAAAATAATTTGGAAAAGGTGTTTCAGAAAATGCAGAAACATGGCTGAAGCACCTGTTTAAAAAAAACTCATTCCCTTACCCTCAGGTTATATGAAGCTGCAGCTGCTTCAAGGAGTCCTATTAAAGCACAGCAGTTTTCATCAGTCAGTCTTTAATAGTATGCATTGCACAGAAGTCTGAAAAAACATACATCTGCTTTAAAAAGATGCTGTGCTCATTTTCTTTACCTTCAAAGCACTGTTTCTAATTTGTTTGAAAAAACAGGCCTAGGTCTAGATTCCAGTCTTCAGCAGGCAGCAGTTTCAGCATTGCAATTTTGAGACAAGAACATAGAAGTTAATTGTGGGACCGTGGAATTATAGAATGACTTGGAAGAAATCCTATAAATCATTTAGTCCTTTGTTTTTCAAATTGTGTTCTGCAGAACCCTAGTTGATGAGGTTCCAAGGGTGGCTAAGGGGAAAAAAAGTTCATTCAAATCCAATCCAATCTTTTATCACTTTGCGTCTTGTTTAAGTGTTCTTACAAACGTGGTTTTAATTAACATATTCCATGGTTTTAAAAAAATTGAAAACCAATAATCTAGTCTAATACCTTGCTCAGTCCACAAATCCATTAAATTGTTCCTGAGAAATAGCCATCTCCCCCATATGAAAACTTCACTTTAGGGGGAGTCATCAAAGTTCTAGTAATTCAGCTATTTAATAGCTTTTCCTGTCAGGAATTTTTTCCTAATATTTGATCAAAATTTTCTGCCTTTTCATTTCAGCCTATTGGTCTTTACCTCATACTTTGGTTTCACGTGATAATCAATCCACCCTGTTTGCACATTACAGTATTTTAGATCCTTGTACCCTGCCGTTATATTGTCCCTTATATTTCTCCAGCAAGCTAAACAAACCTAGCTCCTTTCATCATTCCTGACAGGATTTAGTTTTCAGATTTATCACCTTAGTAGCTCCAGCTTCTCCGGGTCCTCGTTAAAGGGCAGAGCACAGAGAACAATAGAATAGGTCTTCTCTGACTTCAGCTGCAGAGAAATATAAGAGTCAGTCTACTCATCTTTGAGGGCAGTTTTTCTCAACCTTGGCAAGTTTGAGATGGGTGGACCTCAACTCCCCAAAGGCTGACTGAGTGCAGATGTGAGGGTGCATATTCCAGAGGTCTCAGCTCTGATGGTAACAAGGAGGAAGAATCACTGCAAAAAAAGTACCATATTTTTTGGAGTATAAGACGCACCGGACTATAAGACGCACCTACCTTTTTTGGTGAGGAAAAAAAGAAAAAGAAGTCTCCCTCTGCCTCCCAGCAATTTTGCCTCATTGCAGCAAACAGCAAACAGCCTGCTTTACTTACTTTCTTTTTTTTGCAAAAAGTTTTTTTTAAATTTTTTTCCCCCAAACATACAAATTACATCTTTTCGGAACAGAGCTTTGATCCGGTCATCAAATTGTTCAATTTTTTGTCATCTTCAACAAAATTTTATCTATTCTATTTTGCCATAACACTTATTTCTTAATCTTAAATCACATATTCAACTAATAACCATCTTTAAAAAAAAATAACACATATTTACTTAATCAAAACAATTACCCTTCTGTTAACCCACCTTAAATCTTAATTCAGTTAATGATTTATAATACGTTTCACAATTAATCTTAAAAATATAGCAATTTAACATTTAAACATAGTTCTTAGTTCAAATCATGCTATTTAATGCAATTTCCCAATTATCCTAAATTCTATCTATTAAACCATATCATTTATATAACACCAATTGAGTAATTTTTGTTTATGAATCATAATCATATATTGTTTCAATTTTCTTTTTTAGTTAGGTAAAAATTTTCAAATTATTACAATTATTGTACATATTTAAACAACATCCCAATTGTTGTAGTTATCAATTTCCTAGTTTAACCTTTTCTTTTATCCTTCCACTGTTAATCCCAGTGTAATCATCTTTATTTTTCTCACTGTTAATCCCAGTGTAATCATCTTTATTTTTCTCACTGTTAATCCCAGTGTAATCATTTTAGTCCCACTGTTAATCCCAGTGTAATTAACTTTATTTTTCTCACTGTTAATCCCCATGTAATCACCATTATGTTATTGTTAATCTCAACATAATCTGTAGCGACCTCCTTTTTATTATTACTATTCACATATTCAAATTATTTATTCATATTTAATCACAATGTCTTTGTCTTCTTTATTTTCCACTTCTATGTCTTATTTCTCCATCTTCATTTTCTTGTCCACTCGTGTATACTCCATTTCAATTTTTATATCCTCGAATTTTTGTCCTCTATGCAATGTTATAGTTATTTCTCTTATTTCAATTCTCCAAGTCAAATAATTATTCCAATTATAAAAGTTCCATTGTGCTCCCTTCTATTTCTTTTTTTTTATTCCTCCAAAAGTCAAACCTCTTGTAGACAAGAAAATCCTCCTCCATAACATTCTCACGGTTGTTATCTATGAAGTTCGCAATTTTCCAAAACAAAAAACCAAGTTGCAATGTTCCTTTTAACTCCAGATGGTGTCTCTCTGCAATCCACAATTTCCAATTGCTTAACAAATATCCATTTTGTTTCAATTACATCATGATCTTACTTAGCTTCTCCTTTTCTTTTTCTGTTTAAAAATATCATACCATATTTGAAGTCCAGTCCAAATTTAAGTAGCTCTTCTCACTTCTTCTTTCCTTTTTTCCCCTTTTGTTTATACATCACTTTGCTTCTCTTTTTAAAGCTTATTATCCATTCTTTTTGTTTTTCTTGCAATTTAAAAAAAAGGGGAGGGAAGGATCTCTTTATTTCTTTCCAATCCTTTGACCATATCTAATTGTTTAAAGTTTCCAAATAGTTAGTTCAAAAATCAATTCTCAATTGAGTTTTTATTTCTTCAAAGTTACTTTTCAAAGTCTTCTTTGCCCCCATGCTCCTTAGCCACTATTACCTCATTAGGTGTCTTATAATTGTAAGATGTTTCTCTTGTTGTTATTCAAGCCTGAGTTGGCTGTCACTCACCCGGCTTCAAAAAGACTCTGTTCCGTTCCTCTCTTCTCTCCAGCTCTACACTTAGTCCGGTTGTCCCAGCTTCATGGCAGCCGCCATGGCTGCCGTCCCCCACCGCCGACTCACAGAGTTTCCTCTGACGTCCCAGGAACTTGCCTGTTCTTCTTGGTCATTCGAGGTGCCTCTCTTTCTTCCCCAGCCCTACAGGACGGTTCTGGTCCAAAGATCCATCGGCAGCGGTTCGTCAGCCGGGGTTTTTGTGGCACTAATTCCCCAACTGTCTCACCACGATGCCAAACCGGAAGTCCCAGCCTGCTCTACTTTCATTTTCATTTTCAGCATAGCTTGATTAGCACAAGGAGAAAAAAATCTGCTCCCAGCAATTTACCTCCTTGCAGCAAGCAGCAAAAGCTTGCACAAAACAGCTGAGAGTCGGGAGGCCAATCCAATCAACTTGTGCTGATTAGGCTGTGCTGAAGCTGAAAGGAGCTGTTTTTTCTTGCTGTTTGCTTGCAAGGAGGTAACTGCTGTGAGGCAGAAGCCAAAGGGTGGGGGCCAGTGGGTGGCGGGGCTACATTCAGTGTATAAGACGCACCTAAATTTTCACCCCCTTTTAGAGGGGAAAAAGGTGTGTCTTATACTCCGAAAAATATGGGTAACTAAGAAATTAGTCAGGTACTACACAAATATTGGCTGGCATATTTAATTCTGAATGAAACAGCCAAATAATTATAATGCTTCAAATGTTATTATTCTAAACTATAACTTGTGTTGATAGAATATCCACTTTTTCTTTTCTCTTCTCTATATTCAATACTTTAAGATGCCAAAATAATAGAATGATAATGATGTATATTATAAATATATCATTGTTTTGAAATAGAAGGCTGTATAAAGAAAGTGATAAAAATGTTATAACCTGTGGTTTATTGCAAAAATGAATTTCATTGTATTCACCCATAGCTGCCTCTTTTCTCCTCAAAGAAAGGATTTATTGAACATTCATGGCTCAATGTCCATACAAGACATTATTAATAAAAATAACGTTCAGTATTATAAGCCTTTCTTGGTTCTCACTACCTAATGCAATTCTGCTTCTTAGGTCCTAAACTAATGCAACAAATAGTCTATGTAATAACAAGGTTAAAGAAAGCTAAACTTTGACTCTTTTCTCCCCTACCAATCCTATTCTCTAGCTCAGAGAAGCCCTAACAAGTTCATCCCTCCTAATTGTAAAACAGACTCTCACCCCTGGTTATTCTAAGATGACTCTGCTTGCCTCTTCCTCCATGAGTTTCCATCTTATCTGCCATATTAAGCCAGTTAGGCTCTTTTTCTAGGACTTCCTCAGTTAGGAAGAATTTCTACTTTCTCTCTCTCTAATCATCCTGCCATCTTGATGTCCTTATTGTATATAGGCCTTCTCTTATCTAAGTTCCCATCTTTTGTGTCTTTCTGACTTTCTTTGCCCTTCTTAACTCCCGCTTACCCATGCCTCTTCCTTTGCCAAGCTGCGGTTATGAGGTTGCATTTAGTTATCGTATCCATATCAGAGGTGGGTTTCAGCAGGTTCTGACCAGTTCTGGAGAACCGGTAGCGGAAATTTTGAGTAGTTTGGAGAACCGGTAGGAAAAATTCTGACTGGCCACACCCCCATCTATTCTCTGCCTCCCAAGTCTCAGCTGATCAGGAGGAAATGAGGATTTTGCAATATCCTTCCCCTGGAGTGGGGTGGGAAAGGAGATTTTAAAGTAGCCTTCCCCTGTCATGCCCACCAAGCCACACCCACCAATCAATGCCATGCTCACCAAGCCACACCCACAGAACTGGTAGTAAACATTTTTGAAACCCACCACTGATTCATATCCATATCCCATATCCATTTATTAGTATAGGACTTTAGCAGCAGACAGCCTGCACTCAGTTCCATGCCGAACAGGATCTGGGCTACCAATAGACATAATCCTGTTGCCTGGAGTTGAAATCAATGTATCAAACAAAACCATTATATAATGATTTGATAATACAGGAAGAAATTTAATAATCTTGAGCAAATTCAAGGTATTAGTGACCATCTTTAAAGCGCTCCATGGCATAGGACCTGGATATTTGCGGGACCGCCTTCTGCCATCAAATCCCTCCCACCGACCAGTTCGCTCCCACAGAGAGGGCCTCCTCAGGGTGCCGTCGGTCAAACAGTGTCGGCTGGCGACC